>SELW01000033.1:0-64660 GCA_004931855.1 Pichia inconspicua
CTACATCATCTACATCATCTACATCATCTGCGTCTAGTACACTTTCATTGGCACCCGAAACTTTACCAAAGGTAACAGAATCTTCAACAATGACAACTGTAGAGCCTGGTGGAACTAAGTCAAATGACGAAAATAAAACTTCTCAAGAGAAATCAGATTTCGGTGACACCGGTGAAACCTCAAAACCAAGTACAGATGAGAGAACGCCAGTTGCACCTACGACTACTGCTGCGGCTACCGCTACTACTTCAAATATAGAACCAGTTGGAAATGCTGATACAGGTGATAACAACGGTGATAACAATGGTTATTCACCACAAGAGACTACTAGACCGCATGGTGGCGCACATGATTCAACATTAGACACATTAACGACAAAATCAATTTCTCATTCAACCTCGTCTAATTCACCACAGCCAACTGTTGAATATCCTTTCAACTCCGGCTCCCGCTTCAAGTTTGCTAAATACGTACATGCATTTGCGATAATTTTTACATTACTAATTTGATTCCAGTTTTCGACTTTGCTAAATTATGTCCTCTTTTATGGACCTAAAAAAAATAACAAAAAAAATAAAAATAAAAAATAATAAAAATAATCAATATATAAAGAAAACCAAAAAAAAATAAAACCAATATAATATGAACTCATTTGAAAAATACTTTAAAACCTTTTGATGACTACACTATTATATCAAAGATCAAAAACCAATTGCGAAACATGCAATCATATTTTATTTAGTTGGGCAAGCTAAGTTAAATTACTTTTCACATGCTCTTATACTATATTACACTAGGTCTAATCAATGACCACATACTAAATACCTTTAGAGGTCCAACCTACTTTTACATCACCACAAAGCGACCTCAACTTGGAATGAATTCCATCTAGATATTATCATTTAGATACAATCAGTTAGATACTATCATTTCGATTTACTTCACAAAGCCAAATTCCGGCAATATTACTACTACGATGCCAATTGATTTCATTTGGCTACTATCCCTTGTACTCTATTTAACTTCGGATTTTTTTAATTACTATATAAGTATAATTTTTTTTTAAAATTTAAATTTAAAATTTAAAATATAAATTTAGACTACAGTCGGCTTGGACTGACAAAGCAGTACCTTAGTCTTGAAAGAGGCTTACAACTGTTGCTACTGTCAAGAAAGCAAAGGCACTAATGGTAGCTTTCAAGTTCATATGAGAGCTAAATAAAACTCAATAAATTTGTTCGAAACAGTGGATCTTGAAGAGTAATCTGAAACCACGAAGTTGAAGTCTTTGCAATGCCTGTGCAAGAGAAGAACAACATGAACTATGTCGTGAGAAAATGAAGGTTCAAATTACTCGAAATAAAGCTAGCAGCTTTCTATAACTTAAACAGTAAAATAATCCCCAAAAAATGTTTGAGTGAATATTTTATAAACCGGTATATGAAAAGATAGTTTTAATGGTCTATTCAGAATATCAACTAAGTTACTTTTTTATAAAGACAAATTTTTAGTGAAGTTGAAAGCTTTCCTGCCAAACGCACGTGACCTATTGCTGAGCCTCACGAAAGCGCAAACTGTTGAAAAACTGTTATACTAGGAATTGTTTTAACTCATTAATACTCAATTTATCTATAAATGAAGTTCTATACATTGTCAATTATCAAAAATCAAACATCACTCAACTGAAGATCTTTTAGTTTTGTCATTCGACTAATTTCAAGTTTCATTATTGCTCTTTTTACAACTAATTCCTGATTGCAAATTTCCATTTCGACTAGTTGATTAATTAAGAATCGTTTTAGTCTCAAAACAGGGAAATCATCCGGTACTCTATTGATCACTCCAACGCATTTTTCAGCTCGTTTGATGGTGGAAACTTCATCTGCCAGGTCTGAGTTCAGTAAATCATATTTGAGCAGAAATTCATCAATCAGCTCGTTTTCGTTATTTTTGAGATACACGGTAAAAATTCTCTCTAGTAAAAGCTTTTGTAAGACATCCATTTTATCAATTGCGATCGAAAGTGAAGTTTCATCTCTTTGTAAAAACTCGCTGTCAATTTGACTCAAGCTTAAGTTAATTGCATATAGTTCAGAAGACTTGTAATCTTTCAAATCAATCAACAGATTCAAAACATCCATATTTGAAGCTGTACGCTCAATTAATACCAGATGTATCAATGGAAATGTCTCTTTAAGGTCTAACAGTCCTTTGGAAGTATTGCACCAGTCTAAAACGGATTGCTGTTCAAAAACAGACTTTGTTTCATTGGGAATGGAACTAAGCAAACCATACAACTTTTTGTGTATTGATGATACTTTTTCACTTTTAATAACGGAGTTATCAATATAGTTCCAGTACTTAAAGATACTCATTTTTGGTCTTTTCATTTTAACGTAAGTTGACAAAGCCTCCTTTATTTCTTTTGAATCATCGATGTGACTATCCAAGAACTGCCTTAGTGTATTGAAATAGCTCAAAATCAAGTCTCCAATGAACTGTTTTTCGTTTTTGATTTCAAAAATGTACTCCAAGAAGTCCATCAAAATTGGAGATTCTTTTAGTCTTAATGTTTTGAGAATCTTCAAATCATTTAGCTTGATATTAGAAAGTCTAGAATCATTAATAAATTGCATGGCATATAAAGGATCTTCCGAAAAGAGCCAGTCTGTGTATGATCGCACAATAACCTCATCGTTCAAACAATTAGTGAGAACGTATTCACTTGAGAGCTTCAATGCTTCAAGTTTTCTATAATTTATGATGAATTCGGGATCTATAAACTCACCACTGATCAAACCTTTCCAGTAAAACAAAAATTCACGTGGTTCATTTATCTTTTTATAGAATAGAGATAAAACCAGATATTGCTTATTCCTCAGTAGTTCCTCAACTACTTCGTCTCTTGCGTATTTGACCTTTTCTACAACTTCAATGAGGTCTTTCTTCAACAGTGACCCAACTTTAAGTAAAGCAATTTCAACACTCTTCATTTTGTCTATATGATCTGATTCAAACTGATAAAGGCAACATCTCGATAAATATCCATAAAATGCACTCAAGAATTCTGTAGATTTCTCTCCCTGTTGAAGATCCTCAAAATACTCAACAAAACAATGATACGTCCATACCGATCCATAAATAACGAATGCTCTTTCATCATTTTGAAACGCATATATAACTAGTCGAGGATCAAGTACGCTCAAATAATCACCCCAGTATTGTAAAAATTGATCAACTATTTTCCATTTGAGTATGAATATTCCAATCAACATAATAATGAAACAATCTTTTGGATTCTCCTTGAGTTCTAGTTTCAGTTGATCTAGAATTAAGGTGGAATTGTCTTGATTGGTTGAAAGAAATTTTGCAATCAATCTATCATACCTAGACTGAGGCTTCAAAACCTTGATATAGTTCCCCATACTATCTGCGGAGATTACCTTGGAGAAACAAACAGATTTTTCAACAGCTGTGTCAGCTTCTGCAGCAATACGCTGTATTTCATAATTATCCATAGTTGAGACTAAAGGAACTAAAGTGATTTGCTTCTCCAATTCAGAATTTTTAACTCCAAAAGCTCTAGCACACTTGAATAGTTGAAGGAAAATAACATTATCAACCTGTAACTCTTGAAGCTTTTCTTGATTTTCAATTGAATATATTGAGATTTTGTTTCCCACAGATGAGAATATAAACGGACTTTCGATACATACGTATTGTGGGTATTGTTCAAAAGCAATTGTACCTCGAGTAACATCCCCTTGTTTATTGATGAACATCCCAACAGCAGGTGCATCTCTGTCTCCGCCGCCTCCAACTATAAACAGTTCTTCTGAGTGAACAACTTCTATTATAGGGGGCATTCCGAGTGACAAATCATGTAATAACGGTAGTGTGCATAATGTTTGCTCTCGTGAAAAATCGTAAATACAATATTCTCGTTCAGTATTGCAAACCATAATATTACCAAGGCACAAACCACCACAAATTTCTGGTGTCACTAAT
Organism: Pichia inconspicua; assembly: GCA_004931855.1. Lineage (NCBI taxonomy): Eukaryota > Fungi > Ascomycota > Pichiomycetes > Pichiales > Pichiaceae > Pichia > Pichia inconspicua. The sequence goes on from SELW01000033.1 coordinate 4,009, forward strand.
TCTTTATAGAGTTTCATGGAATCTTTAAATATTTTCAAAAATTTAGTTGCTTGATTGGTGAATAGAATGACCTTTGTAAAAATTTGATCATGATATATATGCGTCGCCACTCGTGTAGATTTGATCTTATCGTCAAAGTATATATCGTCATGATCCAAAGTGATGTCAACAACATTTTTCGCCTTACCGATATTTGCTGGTGATAATTCGGGCAAATGCAAGCCAATAACCGAAAATCCATAATGAACCAGCATCATTGAGATTTCCGATAATACAATAAGTTTTCGAATTGGTTTGAATTTAGTTGATAGCTTTTGTTTAGAGATCTGTACATATCCAGAGATTTCATCAAGTTTGTACATGTGAATTATTTCTCCATGATCTGTACCTATATATAGGTTCAAATCCCATGCTTCAATATATGTTATTCTTGAATCTTGCAACTCTGAGAAGTTTAGGGGATACTTCTTCAATAAATCAATTTCTTCAACATAATGAGAAAGATTTAAATTATTGAAGTTGTTCAAATCATTCAACATTTCCGAAGAATCTTTCGGCACACTTTGCTTCTCTTCAGAATCTGTGTCTTCCACATTAGGGTCTACGATAGGACTTCCTGATGCGTTAGTTACAGGTAAAGTTTTGGACATATAAGATTCAAATTCATTGTCAATTATTTCTTCTCCTTCAGCTTCACTCATCTATTCCTATGAGTCCTAGACTATGTTTTCTCAACATTCTTCTAAATTTGGTAGAAGGTGATAAACCTCGCAGACTAAAATCGAACAATTCAAAGAGGCTCGGCTTCACTTGATTACGTAGCGCCTCATCAATCTAATCAGGAAAACAGATGAAGTGAAATTAGCGTATTAAAATAGGATTAAAGTACAATCCAAGGTTGGCAATTAAGATGGGTTGAAAAAATAAATTACTTTCTGAATCATCCAACAGATGAAAAAGGAAAGTTGTATCTGAAAAACAAGAATATGTTGTAAAAAAGCAAAACTCTTCTGTTCGTTGTTCTGAGAGATGATTTCTCCACTAAAGAATCGTTCTTTTACTATCAGTCTATAGAGTCTATACATGATTTAGAAGAATACCTTTACACAGAAAGTTGATTGAGTATCTTAACCAAACAGTTTTACAGTAGATTCTCGGAGTTTTGACAAATCTTCAACCTTCTGCTCATCAGTAACAATTTCCTCTTCGTTCTCATCAGACTCTTCCACGTTGAAATTGGTTCCAAACAAACCTGCAAATAATTCATCGATTTGCTCATCGTTCCAAGTGTAATATTTTCGTCTAGGAATTTCAAATTGCTGAAGTGGCTCTTGAACTGTATATTTCAATTTACGTCCCTTAGTTGCCATTCTATCATAACTTTTTTGCATCTTATTCCTCGATAACATTAAGACAGCAGAACTTTGTGCTTGTTTTTGATCAAGTTTTTTGTTGATCATATCGTTCAACAATAGCCTATAAAAGTCATCATCATCGAAGATATTTGTATTAGATTGTAAACTTTTATCTACATTGCTCAAACCTGCTGTCCGCGTTCTGTTATCATCACTTTCGTCATCGTTATCATCATCACCATTATCATCATCTTCTTCATTATCTTTCGTATTTGAAGATTCATCATAACCTAAAGGTACAATTCCACGACGATTAATCCTTGTTCTTTTGATTAACCGTTCTACGTCTCCTAATTGATTGGCAACTTGACTCCATACGCTTTGGTTAATAACCTTGAATTTTCCTTGATTGAGTGCACCAACACCAGATGCGGACTGCACTCTATTGGACCATTTAACTAGAACCGATTTGGTAATAGGTTCAACAGCTTCATTAATTTTCTTGTTAGTTCCAAGGTATTCTGACAATTTTCTTTTTTTAGAGCTAGAATCTATTAGCTGATCCTTCAACAAACCATCTTTGACAAGTTGATTTGATCTAAGTTGGAGAAGTCTATCAATAAGAGAGTACAGTTTTTCTTCGGTTGTATTTAAAATATGATCTGTTTCTTTGGTTCTAAATTCCAAGAATGATTTTTTATCGACTGGTAAATAATTTGAAGAAATCACTGCTTTTTGAATTTTGATACGAGCATCCAATATTTTGTCATACTCAGATCCTTGTCTCAAAACGGTATATCCTTTAATTGCATCCGATTTCGCAGAGGTGGATAATCTATTCAATATTTGTCGTTTTTCATTATCAAGTAGTTTTGCTATTTTATCTCTTTTGAATGAATCTGATTCATTATCATCACTACCATCTCTTTCATTTTCCATGCCAACTTCATCTTCAAAGTCTTGTTTAGATTCAATTTGAAAATCACTTCCAGAATCGTCAGAATCATTCTCAGAGTGATGTTCAGAATTATCATCAAATTCATTTTCAGAATCCGATGGGAAATTCGGATCTGATTTCAGAGCATCAGCATGGGATGAAAATGATGAGTCATCTGAAAAGCTGTTTTCATTCGTGTTACTATCATTATCATCAGTGACATCATCATTTTTCAGTAATTCTTCATCTTCAGATACATTTTCAAATATATGATCTCTTTCAACTTTAGCTCCAACATACTTTTCACCCAAATTTATTGTAGTGTCTCTGATCTTACTCTTTGAAACTTTAACGTAATGTTCTCTTTTAGAGAGTTCTTCTAATTCCTTGTCTTCATCCCCATCACTATCATCTGTTTCGTTTACTTTTGTGGAAACTTGAAAACTCTCATCTTCAATATCAAAATCCTTTGTCTTAGACCTATTCAACTTGGCTGCAATCTTTTCACCAAGTGTTTTCTTATTCGAAGCTTTTACAGCCATTCTAATCTATGTGAAGATACGTCTGCTTAAAAAGATCAAACAGTTTGTGTCTGTGTATGTTACAATATTAAAAAAAAGTTTGAAAAGTTCTCCTTTTTTTGTAAAGTTTGAGGCTGGCTAGCGAATAAATTTTACAATATCCATGCACACAAACTAAGCGCAGTGATGAATATTAGAGTTTTTAACATGCTAAACAACTGCTACAAAAAGCTTAATCTCAAAGTTTCAATTTATTCATCTCTTCCGATAGAGTAAGTGATTTGTTAGCTAAATTCCTATTCTTAACTCTACTATTGTCTTTTGTAACAGACATAGCTGCCAATCTATACCTTTCCATTTCTTCGTTCTTTTTAACTACACGTTTTCCACGTTTTTCTAATTGATAATTATCAAGAAAATCATCCACTAAATCCATGAAATCGTCACGTTCAGTTGCTATATCGAACGGTTCATATTCTTCTTCTTCTTCATCCATATTATCATACTGCTCTCGTAAAACATCAAACTTATCATCAATTATTGTCATTTGTTCTGTACGACAAAGAGCAGATGAAGACATCGAGTAAGAAGAAGTATCTGTTGTGGTACCTTTCTTTCTCTTTGCTTTCTTTTTAGACGACTTTGTATTTGCAGATTTCAGTCCTTTTTCTCCAATATTCGGTAGGTCACCTACAAAATCTGCATTTTCATTCTCAAAATCATCATTTTCACTTTCATCATAGTCACTATCACTATCGTACTCATCCGCTATACGTCCTCTGGTGTTTTTATACTTTGCGTAATCATTTTCCCAATTAAAACCATTACCTTCATTCGATTCTTCTATGCCTTCAAACTGACCTTCATGCTCCTCAAAATTATCATAATCCCAATCATCATCTTGGTAGTCGTCATCATAGAACTCATCATCGAACTGATCATATTCTTTCAATGATATTTCTTTCTTACGATGTCCTTCACCACCTAAAAGCTCTTCAAAAACATCAATTTCATCAATATCTTGTTCCTGATCCAAATAGTTTTCATCTTCTAAGGCAATCAAAGCCTCACGTAAATCTGGATTTAAATCAGGTTTGAATCCCGCAATTTCATCCGGAACATCTTGCTGAGATTGATAATTGTAAGCTCTTTCTTCACCGGGCAATACTGAATCATCAAGTAAAGCAGCAAGTTTAGCATTTTTCACTTTCGGATCAATTACTTCTTTCTTTGAGATGAAAATACCTTCTCCAGATCCTATAGGCTTCAAATGTTGTAAATAGTCATATTCTGTATCGTCATAAGCAATACCATAAAGAGCAGCTTTACCTTCATCCTTCTTTAACTGAGATTCAATTTCCTTCAAATCTTCTGCAGCTGTTGCTCTAATTTTTGTACTTTTCTTTTTTTTATCGATGATAGGAACTAAGACAGTTGAAGATGCATCATCATCGTAATATCGAGAATCTTGTTGCGATCTATGGACCACTTGAAACTTCACTGAGTTGTTCTTGTCAAACCTTCTAGACATTTCCAATAATACTTCTTCTTTTGTGATTGGAGTCAAGCCAAAGAATTGAATATGATCTAGGCCTTAGTTGAAATTATTTTTTTTATAACAGAAATTTTGATGGCTGCGACAAAAAAGTTGCCTATATTTTCTCTTTTCATGTTAACTAAGCTCTTTCCTTGTCAGCAGTCAATGAAAATAACCATCAATTCAATAACACCTGTGTATACCTGGTACTGGTCAGTTCCAGATGATGAGCTCTGTGGTATTTGCCGTATTTCCTTCGATGGAACCTGTTCAGATTGCCTGTATCCTGGAGATTCGTGTCCTTTAACTATCGGAACATGTGCACATGCTTTCCATTTTCATTGTATTGAACAATGGCTGAAACAACCGACGAGTAGAGGACTTTGCCCCATGTGTCGTCAGACATTTCTAGTGGACAAATCATTACCAGTAAACGAGACTATCAACTTGTCCACCCACAATGCGGCTGAGGTGGCTATCGGTGAAGACGTTGACATCAATCTGAACTGATTCCCGCGGTCACGTGAGAACACGCTTTTTGAAAGACTAGCTGTCATGAGATTTAATTTATGGTGAAAAGATTCATTCTTATTCCAATGACGAATGCAGGTTTGAGTTTTGAACCCTGAACTCCAACACACCTTAAGGGTCTATATATAGCATGATTACAATCGATAACGATTCCAAATTTACTATTGTTGTGAAGCTTGGATCGTCATCTATTGTTGACGAAGATACGAGGGAACCAAGGATTGCAAATATCACTAGACTTGTTGAAGCCTTAGTGAAACTTCGCAGGGATGGTCATCGAATTGTTCTGGTATCGTCTGGTGCAATTGCTATGGGACTAAATGAAACAAAATTAGCTAAAAAGCCTAAAAGACTTGCAGCTAAACAAGCATTAGCTGCATTGGGCCAAGGTAAATTGATCTCACTTTTCGATAATATGTTTAGATATTTCAATCAACAAACTGCACAAATTTTATTGACACGGAATGATATAGTGGACTTTAGTCAGTTTAAGAATGCAGAAAGTACGTTATTTGAGCTACTAAATATGGGAATCATACCGATTGTAAATGAAAATGATACTATTTCGACACAAGAAATTAAGTTTGGGGATAACGATACATTAAGTGCAATAACCGCAGGTATGGTCAATGCAGACTATCTTTTCCTTTTAACTGATGTTGATTGTCTTTATACGGACAATCCTAGAGTAAATTCAAATGCTAAGAAAGTACTAGTTGTAAAAAATCTAGCTAACTTGAATGTCAATACCAAAGGTGGAGCAGGAACAAGTGTTGGAACTGGAGGAATGGAAACAAAATTGATAGCTGCAGATTTAGCCACTAATGCTGGTGTTACTACGATAATTTGCAATTCAAACTCTCCAGAAAACATTATAAATATTGTTCAATATTCTCATGAGGTAGACAAAGATTTTAGATATAGTGAAGATGATAAACTATTAACATTTGAAGAGAATGCAGATCAATTCGATGAAAACAATTTAGAAGAGGCGAAAAGATTACAAGAGTTTAATATTCCGCTTCATACAAGATTTATTGGACAACCAAAGCAGCAAGTTAAAAACAAGCAATTTTGGCTGTTACATGGACTTAAACCTAAAGGATCGTTAATTGTTGATTATGGTTGTTTCCTTGCTATAACAAGACAGAACAGAGCAGGTTTATTACCTGTTGGAATACTCAAGGTTGAAGGGAATTTTAGTCAACTTGAATGTGTTGAAATTAAATTAGCTGTTAAGAGTGAAGAGAATAAAGCAGTTACATTTGGTAGAGGTAGATGTAATTATTCAAGTTCAGAAATTGATAAAATTAAAGGTCTTAAAAGTGATGAAATTTCTAATATATTAGAATATTGGGATTCTGAGTATGTTGTTCATCGTGAAAATCTTGCATTCCCCAATCATTTCGATAGTGAAGTGATCAATTTTATAAATCAGCATTTTCAATGAGTATGTTTGCTTTATTTCTAGATAAGCGCCTCGTTTGCATTATACATTCCGTTAATGAGATCTTCTTTGTATTAAATAGAAGTACTGTAAAATGCAAAGTATCTGTTATAGCATTTACATCAGCTAATTTTATGCTCTTTTCATCAAGTGTAACTAAATTTTCATCATGATTGTAATCTGATTCAATATACTGTTTCGTTTCATTTGTCACTTTAACAGCCTGTTCAAGTTTATCTTGAATTATTGGATTCGAGTAATTTACATATTTAATCACATCATTCACATACTTATCAGTTTCTATTAATTCCTTATATGACATCATCAATTCATTTTGAATTTCTATTATATCCTTGGTATTTTGTACCAAGTAACTTCTGCTTGTTTCATTAATTACTCCTTTTAAACGATCAATTAAACTGATTCGTATAGGATTAGCTGGCAGTTGTGGTGGTGAAGCTTTTTCGCTAGTCTTTTCAGATTGTATATGCTTTATGACAAGTTGTGGAGGTTTTGGTGGTTTCGGTGGTAATTCTGGTATTTTAGGTTGCTTATATTGTAATAATGATATGTACAATTGTAATAGTCTATTTTGTTGTGGAGGTATTCCTTCATTTGATTTATCAGCGGAGTAAAGTTTTGTCCATTGACTCAATGGAGTAATATTTACTTGTGGATTGATAGAAGGTGGTGTTTGTGGATAATCAAGTGGGAAATAAATTGTGAATTCACCGACAATCAGTTGGAGTTGGCTATTTGATGTTACTGATAATTTTGTTTGTGGATTCACTGATAGGATTAATGAAATATCTTGATATATAAGAACGAGGTTCTGATATTTAAGAGCAGTCAATGTTTTGTATAACCATTGTAAAGATTCCATAGTATGAAGTTATTGGTACACTATGCAGAATTTAATAGTTATTCTGTTCTGTTTTGTTACCCGTGATTGTAATAAAAAATGAGAAAATACCCCCAGCTGGCTGCATTTCTCAGCCATTAAGCATTACAAGCATGATTCATTTTTTACTTTCTTCTACACAAAGCACACCAGTGAGATAATAAACAAATGAGTGGTTATACTGTAATTGCAGTGTTAATAGTAACACTGATTGCAGGTACTGTTTTCTGGAAATATGCACCAAAGGAAGATCGAACAGTTTGGAGAAGTACAGTTTCACTTTCATTAGCTATGATGTTCTTAATGTGGGCATTCACGTATTTATGTCAATTACATCCATTAGTTGCTCCTAGAAGGAGTGATTTAAGACCAGAATATGCAGAATAGCGATTGGCCAATAACGAATATATAAACAGTGTATACTTTAAGATAAAGAAAAGTTAAGATAAATAGTTACGAAAATCAATTGTTGGTTTTTCTAAATTGTATCCTGAGTTCATGTCTCCAATCCCGCATTGCAGGAATGACGAACACAAAGATGAACTCAAGGAACGATCCCGGCATTAACACACTCTGAAGTATCAAATCTGAGAGGTCAATAACGGGCTTGATCTTCTCCGTAAACAAGACCTGTGCATCTTATCGCTAATGCAAGATGGAGGGCAGAAATAGGAGTGGTTTATGTAGTAATAGCTATGGCAAAGAAAAGATGTGAAAAAGGTGAAACGGTATGTTGATTTATGCATGTTCCAGATTTAATGAAAAAGAAAATGAGTTAGCGCTTTTATTGAGCTAAAAAGTTAGGAATTTTGGCTATTAACTGGTCTTTACAGGGTTTCCTAACAGAGAAGAATAGCATTTATCACACGACAAAACACTATGATTTGGCTAGTATTTAAAACATTGTTGTCACCAATACTTCTGCCATACAAGATATCAATGTATGGAATCTATACTTTGCCAGTTGGTCTTATTCGGAGTACTTTACGCGTAATCGGAATTGAGTTGGATACATTCCTGCTTGCCGAATTTATGATTATACTATATCAATATACAGCGGTTGCATTTTCGTTTGGTGTTACTATTGGAGTGGTAAACTTGTGTATATTTTACGTGATTGGAGAACTATTCAACTGGTTTGAGAATCTTTTAAGAGTTGACATTTCGGGTTTCTTACCAACTAAGAAAGAGTCAACTAGGAGTTCCTCACCAAATGTTGAAGAGACGACATCCCCACTACCATTATCACCAGCTCAATTGCCAGTACCTGAAGAGCCAATTATAAGTGTGAATAAGAGACATCAGCTGAGCCTCCATATGGATACAAACAATTCTCGCCAACGAGTTGGATCTGCTCGTGTTGTTGTTGGCAAGTCCGATACCTGTACTGAGGCAGACACCGAGAGTGGGGATACGACAGTGGTTACAACGTTTACAGACTTGAATCCAGAATCAGTTTCTGAAATCACGGACGCAACGGAGTTTAGTGATCGGACGAAATGATTGAAACTGTTTTTATTAATTATTACAATGATTTGAATAATGTTGAACGAGTTGAGGAGAAACCAAAGAGTTTTTTGGCGAGATGGTTTATTGAGTATCTAGCACGTACGAATAGTGATTTATCAGTGCCGTCAATCGAGGAAAAACTACGGATTTTTTTGAAATCTTTGAATGTGATTCCGTACAATGTGAAGACTTTAACGGGGACACTTAATTACAAATTTTGGTTTAGTGTGAAATTAAATAGAGTGAGATATCATTTGTCAATTACGATTCAAGTTTACACGATCAATGTGACCCGTGATCGTGTGAAGCGAGCTGCAATTGCGATGCGGAAGTTTACATTACAATGCAAACCGACATCATTAACACTTCCCAACGGTTGCTTTATCAACAAGGTTGATGTGAAAGTGGAAAGGGTGTGATTGATTGATATTGAGTTGTTGTTACCCGGGGGGTTTTGGTGGCTCGTCAGGCCAATTTGAGGATTTGAAAATTTGGTGCACTTTGAAAATTGGCCCTAAATTTTGAGTACGGTTAAAATTTTTTTCACTTGGACTGTGAAATTGGTTGGTCAAGTGTTTTGTGGTTTACCCCTTTTGTAAGTGAGTGAGTAGACATCATCATGAGTGAACATATGATCAAACCATCAAATGAAGGACCAACTAATGATGCGTCTACTTGGCCATTATTATTAAAAAATTATGATCAATTATTAATTAGATCATCACATTATACACCAATTCCAGCAGGTTGTGCACCTGATAAGAGACCTATTGAATCATATGTTCGTTCAGGTATTATTAATTTAGATAAACCATCTAATCCATCATCACATGAAGTTGTTGCATGGATTAAAAGAATTTTAAGAGTTGAAAAAACAGGTCATTCAGGTACATTAGATCCAAAAGTTACAGGTTGTTTAATTGTTTGTATTGATAGAGCTACAAGATTAGTTAAATCACAACAAGGTGCAGGTAAAGAATATGTTTGTATTGTTAGACTTCATTCTGCATTAGATGATGCAAAAGATATGAATAGAGGTTTAGAAAATTTAACAGGTGCATTATTTCAAAGACCACCATTAATTTCTGCTGTTAAGAGACAACTTAGAGTTAGAACAATTTATGATTCTAAATTATTTGAATTTGATAATGATAGAGGATTAGGTGTTTTTTGGGCATCATGTGAAGCAGGTACATATATGAGAACATTATGTGTTCATTTAGGTATGTTATTAGGTGTTGGTGGTCATATGCAAGAATTAAGAAGAGTTAGATCTGGTGCACTTGATGAAAATGATAATTTAGTTACATTACATGATGTTATGGATGCACAATGGCTTTATGATAATTCACGTGATGAATCTTATTTAAGGAAGATTATAATGCCATTAGAGACATTACTTGTTGGATATAAAAGAATTGTAATTAAAGATTCATCAGTTAATGCCATTTGTTATGGTGCTAAATTAATGATTCCAGGTTTATTAAGATATGAGAAAGGTATTGAATTATATGATGAAGTTGTTATAATGACAACTAAAGGTGAAGCAGTTGCAATTGGTATTGCACAAATGTCAGCTGTTGATTTAACTACATGTGATCATGGGGTTGTTGCAACTGTTAAAAGATGTATTATGGAAAGAGATCTTTATCCAAGAAGATGGGGTCTTGGACCAATTGCATTAAAGAAGAAACAGATGAAGAATGATGGTAAATTAGATAAATTTGGTAGAGTTAATGAAAATACACCTGAATCTTGGAAGAAAGAATATACTAGTCATGAAGATGTTTCAGCACCTGCAGTACCTGAAGATAAATTGAAGGCACCTGAAGTACAGAAGAGTAAAAGTTCATTATTTGACAAGAAAGAAGAGGAGGTTAAGGAGGTGAAGGAGGAAAAGAAGGAGAAGAAAGAGAAGAAGGAAAAGAAAGAGAAGAAGGAGAAGAAAGAAAAGAAGGAAAAGAAGAGGAAGGCTGAAGATGATGAAGATAAGAAGGAAAAGAAGAAGAAGAAGAAATCTAAGGATTAGTAGTTTAAATAGTTGATTTGTAAAAATGTTAGTAATATCAAATTTGAGACTTTGCGCGAGGCCCTTTATTAATTGAAGATTGGAAGATTGTACCGGAATGTTGATTTATTAAGACAATCCCTTCTTTTGGTATGTCGTGGGACGGATTTAAGAAGGCATTGAATAGGACGACAGGTGCAGTACTTGTTAAAGCAGCTGATAAAGTTCAAGACAAAGAGTATGATATTGAGGAGAGAAGATATAGAGTTTTAGAGAAAGCTGGTAAGGAATTACAGAAGGAAACTAAGGGATATTTAGATTCACTTCGAAGTGTTACAGCTAGTCAAGTTTCAATGGGTGAAACAATTAATAATTTATATGAAGATGCAAGAGTTTTAGGTGGTGTTAATGTTGGTGGATATTATTTACAAGCGGTTCAAGAATATGATAGTGAAACTGTTAAACAATTGGATGGACCATTTAGGGAGACAGTTTTAGAACCTATTACGAAATTTGCAACATATTTTAATGAAATTGATGAAGCAATTAAGAAAAGAGCTCATAAAAAGACAGATTATGAACAATGTAAATCAAAAGTACGTCGATTAGTTGATAAACCAGCTAAAGATGCATCTAAATTACCAAGGGCTGAAAGGGAATTAGCAATGGCAAAAGAAATTTTTGATGAATTAAATAATCAATTAAAAGTTGAAATACCACAATTAATTGATTTAAGAGTACCATATTTTGATGCATCATTTGAAGCGATTGTTAAGATTCAATTAAGATTTTGTACTGAAGGATATGCGAGATTAGCACAAATTCAACAATATTTAGAACCAACTGCAAGAGATGATTATGCAAATGGAATATTAGATCAAAGAGTTGATGAAATGCTTGCACAAATGCGTACACTTAATATTTGTTCATTAGCTAAGTAGTAGTAAGTAGTGCCTGTGTAATCATTTTATAATGTGATTTTTTTTTTGTTCGAGAAAATTCGAGAAGTGAGGGTGTTTTTTTGGAAAATGTGGGTTTAGAGATTGTACTTAAGGGAGTCGATATCGCGTGCTAAGGTTTAAAGAGAGAGGAAGAGAGAGCAGTATTTGGTTGTTCTCAATTGACAAACGATTATGGTTAAAGAGACCAAATTATATGATTTATTAGGTGTTCAACCTAATGCCAATGATGCAGATATTAAAAAGGCATATCGTAAGATGGCATTAAAGTATCATCCGGATAAGCCGACTGGAGATACAGAGAAATTTAAACAAGTTTCTGAAGCATTTCAAATTTTAAGTGATAAAGAGAAACGTGAAATTTATGATCAGTATGGATTAGAAGCAGCACGTGGAAATGCACCAGCTGGAAATCCATTTGCAGGAGCTGGTGGTGGACCAGGTGGACCAGGTGGAGGAGCAGGATTTAGTGGATTTAGTAGTGGTGGATATGGTGGATCACATGGATTTAGTCAAGCTGATGCATTTAATATATTTAATCAATTTGGTGGATTTGAAGATATTTTCGGTGGTGGTAGTCGTAGTGGATCATCAGGTGGATTTGGTGGTAATGGTGGATTTAGTAGTTTCAGCAGTAGTGGTATGCCAGGTGGTGCAAGTTTTAGTAGTAGTGGAGGTATGCCAGGTGGTATGGGAGGTATGGGAGGAATGGGTGGAGGTGGAAGTAGCAGAAGGGCTGAAGCTGAAATTGTTGATTTGAATGTGCCCGTTTCACTTGAAGAATTTTATAAAGGTGGAACAAAGAAATTAAAGATTAATCGTAAGGGACCAAGTGGTGAAAGTGAAGGTAAATTAATTGAGATTAATATTAAACCAGGATGGAAAGCTGGTACGAAGATAACATATCCTAATGAAGGAGATTATAAAGATGGACAAAGACAAACATTAAGATTGATATTAGCTGATAAACCGAATTCAACATTTAAAAGGGAAGGTGATAATTTAAGAGCTGAAATTAAATTAAGTTTTAAAGAATCATTACTTGGATTTAAACGTGAATTTATGACATTAAGTGGACGTAAATTACATTTAAGTCGTACGACACCAACACAACCAAATTTTACGGAAACATTCCCTGGACAAGGTATGCCAATTAGTAAACAACCTGGTAAGAATGGTGATTTAATAATTGAATATAAAGTTGATTATCCAGTTTACCTTAATGCAGCTCAAAAGGAAGCAATTGAAAGGAATTTCTAACAGTACTTTAGGATTATTTCGCGAAATAGCTTTATAAACGGTAAAAATTTGTAAGTCTACGTAACAAGATTCTATTGCACAATCTTCATCACTCACTCAACATGTCAGTTATATTAGTATCAGCAGGATATGATCATACAATTAGATTTTGGGAAGCACTTACAGGAGTTTGTTCACGTACGATTCAACATACAGAATCCCAAGTTAATTCATTAGAAATTACAAATGATAAAAGGTACCTTGCAGCATGTGGTTCACGTAAAGTTAACCTTTATGATATTAGTAGTACGAATCCATCACCAGTTAGTTCATTTGAAGGTCATTCAGGTAATGTTACAAATGTTGGATTTCAACGTGAAGGTAGATGGGTTTGTACATCAAGTGAAGATGGTACAGTTAGAGTTTGGGATACGAGAGCAAGAGCTGTTCAACGTACTTATACGAGTGCATTGAGTGGATCACCAAGTGGTACACCAATTAATAGTGTTGTTGTACATCCTAACCAGGGTGAACTAATCAGTTGTGACGGTGACGGTGTTGTTGCAGTGTGGGATTTAGCTGAGAACAAATGTGCGGCTCGTGCACAGACCGCTGCCCCCGGTGCCGACACGAGGCCTTTACAGAGCGTCACGTGCGCGGCGGACGGGTCGATCGTCGTGGCCGCGGGCGCTACAGGGGACTGCTACGTGTGGTCGATCGGCGCGAGTGGCGGGGGAACGCCCAGTGGCGGCGGCTCGGCGGCCTCACTGCACGCTTACGGGGCGTTCAGGGCGCACGCGACGCACGTGACGCGGGTGCTGCTCTCTGGGGACTGCCGGCATTTGGCCACGTGCTCGGCGGACCACACGGCGCGCGTGTGGGCGGTGCCGCCGCTGGAGGGGATGGAGGGGATGGGGGCTCAGCGGGGAGAAAGAGGGGGTTGCCAAGTGAGCGACGAGGGGACTGTTTGGCGTCGACTGGACGGCGACGCGACGACGGGGTCGACGACGACGGCTGGGTCGATGGGGTTCACAGAGGAGACGACGTTGCGCGCTCACCAGCGGTGGGTTTGGGACTGCGCGTTCAGCGCGGACAGCGCGTACCTGGTCACTGCCGGTTCTGACCACTACGTGCGACTCTGGGACTTGTCCACGAATGAAACTGTTAGACAGTATAATGGCCATAGTAAAGGTGTTGTTTGTGTAGCTTTAAATGATGTGTAAGGTAAATGATACATAAGGAAATTGTTTTATCTTTGTACAGGAATGCATTGAGGAGAGCTTTAGAGGTGGATGTGGAGTGTGTTCATAGAGTTAGAATGTTGTTTCGTAAGAGGAGAGGAGTGTCAAATGCTTTGTTATTGCAAAGGTTTATGCAAGAGGCACTACAGAAACATCCACATCCACATCCATCGCCGAAGGTGGTGGATGTGGATGTAGAGAAACCACCCCATGTGAAGGCAGAGAAACCACCCCAACCACCCCAACCTAGTGTTGCACCCCCACTACACCCCCTCCTCACTTCCGAAGAGTCTAACGAATTCTACTCTACAACCACTGCATTCACACCACCGCCACTCACGAATCCACGAGTCCACCACTCATGGCTATGTGCAACACAAACCCCTAAATGGACGCCCAAATCCAAACTCCACCCACACTATGCAACGAGCCTCCTCCCGACTCTGGTGCGACACGCAAAGTCGTCGCGGGCCCTCAACAAACTCAAACTCAAACTAAGCAAACCAAATAGCACACACAAACTGCGTCGAATCAACGGTACATCAACCTGGCTCTATGTTGTCAACACACCATGGAACACCTCCTTGCGTACAAAATCTGCAAACTTGGAAGAAATATTCACTCTACGTAGACAATACGACCAGTTACTCTGTGAGGAACAGCTCCTGCAAGCTCACAGATCCCGTTATGGAGATACCCACTCACGTGAGTACTTCCAAGAGTACGAACAGCACTTACGGGCTGAACTAGAAAGAGTCCACACGGCGTCGATCGTCTTTGCCCAGAAACAGGGGGTCCTCTACGCGAAAACGCGCCCCCGCTTCGCCCGCGACACCGCGCGCTGTCGCGCCCTCCTGGCAGAGTTCACCGCTAACGCTGATACAAGAGAACACTGCGGTGCACATCTCGACGTCTTCGGTGGTGGTCTCACCAACACTGCTAAGCACTACGGGTTCCATATATAATTATATCCTACTCTTCTTCTATCAGTACAATATCGTCAAACGGCCCCTCTATTCTGCGCATAAACAACGCTTCACTGCTCAACTGCCGTTTAAAGAACTCACTCTTCTTGTAACATCCTACACTGCAAAACTTGAGTCTCCACCTCTCGTTGCCAGCGACAAACTTTATCCTTTCAACGTCCTGGGTTCGACACCGTGGGTATCCACACCATCCACCACAGTTCCTCTCTGCAACGATTCCATCGTATCCAACAGGTGTCAACCATCTACCACATCCCACCAACACTTCACCTTCAATCCCCCCCTCCATCATCGCTTCAGTCAGTAAATACTCTAATTTCTCACTTTCACTAGCTGTCAAAAGTCCACTACCCTTAGGCAACACTTTCTCAATCTCAACCATTAAAGCTTACAAAAGAACAAGACACGCACGAGATCCTCAGTGGAAAAACTCTAGCATGAGGAAAACTTTAACTTTATTATTACGTGATTTATTTGTACACCCAAATTACAATCCACAGAATGTATTACCTGAAACTTCATTAATCGACTCTTATATTTGGTTACCACTTAAAGTTGAACAGATCATAGCGTACACTTTAATATACCTTACAACAGTACTAATCAAATGGACAATAATTATCCCTATTAGAGTACTTACTCGTCGTGCACATACTCCTGATATACTTGCATTGACAACTACAATAATAACACTTTTCCTATTAAGAAATGTCGATACATCTAAAATTTATCATACTATTCGTTCATCAACGATTGTTAAATTATATTTCATGATTCAAGTATTGGAAGTTGCAGATAAACTCTTAACAATAACAAGTTTTGAAATATTAACACCATTATATTCGAATTCATCACCATCGCTTCTATTATTACCACCTGCATTATTATACCTTTTCTTACATTCTTACATTACATTATATCAAATAATCTCACTTAATATTGCAATTAATTCATATTCAAATGCATTATTAACTGTAATTCTATCAAATCATTTCTCAAGATTAAAATCAGTTATTTTTAAGAAATTAAAACAAGATGATTTACCAAGATTGATCAAACATGATGCATCATTACGTTTCTCATTACTTATTTCCTTATTGATTGTTCTTGCACGTAATGCATTACAAGCAGGTTCAACGGGTGCATCACATGCCGCTCAATTAGCAGTATTAACAATAATTTCACAATCTTTAGTTGATGCATTGAAACATTTATACATTGCAAAGCTAAACAATTTCAACTTATCTTCACATGATGGAATTCATGCTAATTTAGCAAGTGTTTATAAAAGGTCAAAAGGTTTACAATCAGAGTATAATATGAAATCATTGGATTATAATTTAGGGGTTAGTATGCAGGTTATTGTTATTGGTGTTTATAAAATGTTGGTTTTCCCTGGTGTTAAGGAGGTTGTTTGTTGGATTGATTGTTGGTGGAAATTGATGGTTGGTTTGGTTGGTTTTGGTGGGATTGTTTTCGGATTGTTGGTTGTTAGAGTTTGGGGGGTTGTTTTGTTAGATATGTGGGGTGCACGAGTGAGTGAAGTGAGTGAACACAGCGGTAGCTGTGTGAACGAACGGAAGGAACGGACGGAACCTAGTGAGCACATGAGTGAACACAGTGATAGCTGTGTGAACGGACGGAAGGAACCTAGTGAACACATGAGTGAACACAGTGATAGCTGTGTGAACGGACATAAACGAATACTTAGTGAGCACATGAGTGAACACAGTGATAGCTGTGTGAACGGACATAAACGAATACTTAGTGAGCACATGAGTGAACACAGTGATAGCTGTGTGAACGAACGAAAGAGTATACATAGTAATCACAGCGATAGTGTGAACGAACAAAAGCGTATAGATGGTATTCACAATGATAGTATGAACAAACCAAAGAGTATACATAGTAAGCAGAACGATAGTATAAACGGACAGAACAACATTCAGACACACAGTAACAAACAGAACATTACTCCTACACACAATGACCAACACCCACACACTAAACAGGTGAAAACTATTCACAACTCTTACACTATAAACCAACACACTCCCACTCAACACAGTCAAACTACATACTCACCTTACCTTCACAACCAATTCCTCAAGCAAAAACAAGTCTAACCTACCCTACTCACCAACAGAACAGAATAAACCTCTCGCCGAACACACTTTTGATCCCCCAAATCATGTTCTGTTCTATCCCAACTACTATATAAACCCCAGCTCTTCCCCTACTCTTCTATTCTTCCTCCCTCCCCCTCCCCTACTATCCCCAATGACAGTTGCAAACAAAACAATCTCTGAACTTATCAGAAACCCGTTATTTGCGCTCCCACCGATCCCACCACCTTCACGAACAACTTTTGACGTTCTTTACAGGGAGAAAACTCTAATCGTTTACACTGATGGTTCACATTCTCATAAATTACCTCAACGTAAACGTGCACATCTTGGTTCATTATTATCTGGTGACATGTCAGGTCATTCAATTGTACCACAAGATTTCACAAATCCACCTCATGATCCATTATTTCATGCCCTCGTCCAAGATAGACAAAAATATATACTTCATGCTGGTGTTTATAATGATAATTTTAAACAAAAATATGGTAAAAGTAAAGAAATTATAGGTTCTGGTGCTTTTGGAGTTGTTCGTATTTCAATCAAAAAGGATAAAACAATGAAGATTTATGCTATAAAGGAATTCGTACTTGATTCAACTTCAAATAAAACTTATGGTGATTATATTAAAAAGGCAACAAAGGAATTCACTATTGGTAATTTATTAAATCATATTAATATAGTTAAAACTTACGATTTAATGATTAATTCAAATAATGAATATTTCCAAGTTATGGAATATTGTGAATCTGGTGATTTGTTTACCTTTATAATCAAAAATGGTCCATTAGATGAAACAACATCCAATTGCTTTATGAAACAAATCATTAATGGTGTTTCATATATGCATTCAATGGGTATAGCTCATCGTGATTTAAAACCTGAAAATTTATTATTAAAATCAAATGGTACAATTAAAATAACTGACCTTGGTACTTGTGATAGTTTCTTATATGCTAAATCAGATACAATCGAAAGTATTAGGAAATCTCGTACAGTTAAAGGTACTCATGCTTATATACCACCTGAAGTTTACGCAAAATTCGAATCGTTTGATCCACGTAAACATGATATTTGGTCGTGTGGTATAATTTATTTCATAATGGTTTATGGACGAAAATTATTCACAATTGCTCGTAAAGACGATCATTTTTACAATGATTACCTCAAATGCAGATCAGAGAAAACTAAATTCCCACCTTTTGAAAAATTCCCTGATCCATGGGCAAAGAAAATAATTTATGCTATTCTAAATATTGATCCTAAAAATCGTCCCTCTGCAAAGTCAATACTTAAAAGTAAATGGCTTTCAACTGTCGATTGTAAACATAATCACTAATGTAATATGTAAATGTATAATAACTACACTTCCTATACCCTTGAAACCCCGTTAATAATAGAAGAAAGTGAGTGGTTAATGATCTGTGAATCGAGAAAGAACTCCACGTCAGCGCGCAAATCACAGCTCTTATTTTTTTCACCACTACATTCAACCTGATCCTTCAGCACAAACCCATTCCTTCCACAACGATAGTCTGCTCACACCACATCTACTCTTCTCACACCATGGATTCATTGTCATGGTATAATCGATGGAACAAGTTCCTCACTTTAACATGTGGGAAAATCCTGGCAAAACGATTGACTCATCCAATTTACTTCATACTCGTACCCTTACTGATCATACTTGCAATTGCATATCCAACTATTTACAGTGTCTACATAGATCCATCAATACTCATATCATCATTATCATACAGCCCGACAAAGCATATTAAGGATGTACAATTTGTTGAATCTAATGAATATCCTGATGTCATATTGAGAGCTATTACCATAGAAAGTTCTAATGGTAACCTCCTAAATTCAACATTACTCAATGCTTTTCAAGACATTAAAAGAGATATACTAATTGGTATCCCCGATGGTACCATACATACTATTACAGACTCACAAAGTCCACTTATACAATGGTACTCACAAAATGGCGAGTTTCAAGTAATTGACAAAATTTTGAAACTGAACGGTCTTATCAAATCTGTTGGACAATTTCGAATAATAACTTATTTCAAATCTCAATTCAATGATACTGTAACTACAAACATTGAAACTTTAACAAACAAGCATCCAGATATAACTTTGAACGAATTAGGCCATCTTAAAACATTCAATGTTATTACACTCCCTTCCACTTGGTTAGACATTCTCCTAATTTACGCTTACATTCCTATACTATTAGCATTCCCTGCAATTCAAATCTACCAAATAAATTCAATTCGTTCTAAATTCGGACTTTTAGCAGCATTCATTGGCCAATTCATCATTTCAGGGTTTGCCAGTGTTTCCATCCTCTCTATTTTTTCATCAAATTTAGAATTCTTGCAAGTTCCATTCACTCTCATAATCTCAATTCCATTGCTTGTAATTGTTGAAAATATTTCAAGATTAACAATATCAGTCAATATATTCTCTGATGAAATCTCATTTGTTACCCGTTTACGTAAAGTCATTCAAAATTCATTCCCTATATCAACAAATTTCAATATTTTCGCAATTGTTATCTTATCTTTAGCTTGGATCATAACAAAGTCTCAACTTTGTATTTTCAATATCATCTACATAATAGTCAATTATGCACTGACATACACTTATTTCATAACTGTGCTTATTGTTGATTTTAAAAAACTTCAACTTCGTGATATCAATATCAACATGAATCTTGGCGATAAAACTAAAAGGGCTAAAATATCCAATTTTATCAGTTACAAACTTGCATTATTCTTAATTGCTACCTTGTTATTTATCATTCGATGGAACACTAATACAAATTTAGATATAATTCATAACAAACGTGGGTTTGTTAATGACATATTCCCAGCATCAATTGTTCAATTACCAGTATCAATACCATCAACATCTATTCAAAACAAGTATAATTTCCTCTACCTTGTGGAATTCACCTCATTCATACTATTCACAGCTTCAACGCTATTCATAATATTAAACTTAACAATAAGCAAAATTAGATTCCCAGATTATTCAAAGGAACTTGCATGCCAATCTTCACCATCTTCTTGTAATATATCACCATCATCTTCAAGTTCCTCAAATACAACACAATTCTTTCATTCAAAAGATTTGATAAATGGTCACGTTCTTGACGTTGTCAAACTCTGTACATCCGCTTGTCCATTCATCGTGTCCGTTGGAATAGATCATAAACTTCTTGTTTGGTCACCACTGAAAAATCCAATACCTAAACCAACAGAGTTGCCTGTAACCCCTGATTCTTTACCAATATCAGATGTTGTAATGTCAGATTCAGGATCTTTCATTACCGTCTTTAGTAAATCAGGGAACATTAAATGTTTCTCAAGACTTTCAATGAGTTGGACTTGGTCTCTAACTATTGATGAATTGAAAAATGATGCACCATTGGAAGCTTTCTATAGGAAGAGAACTCAAGTTAGCAATGGAAGGAGGAAATTGGTCAGTAGAACTTCAACTTCCATTGCAACATCTAGAAGGTCAAATGTACCACCAAAACTACCAAAAGTCAACAAAGAAACAGAAGATGCAGTAAAGACCGAGAATGAAACACCAACAACAACCTTGTCGTCAACTATAGCATCCCCTTCAATGACAGAAAAGATTGCAATGAACTCAACCGTTCCGAGACCAGGAAGATCACTTTCCCTTGACTCAAATTTCAATCACAGTGTTAATTTAAAGAAACTTACCTACAATAGTGATATGGAAATCATTATCATTGTTAGAAGTGGCGCTGTCTGTTCCATCGATTGCACTACAGGAACTTTAGACAAATGTATCCTTTCTACTACACCATTACTATGTGCAAAAAAATTAGTTTCACCTAGAGTTAATGACAGAATTGTTGGTATCAAGGAAGATGACGGTGAATTGATTGTCGCTACAGCTGTTAACAACAAGTGGAAAACTAGACCTGTGAAAATTGATACTAATAATTATAACTCGGGCAAAAGTCTGATAACTCCTGCGATTCTTGAAGAAATTGATTTGAGGGCGCCTGAAGAACCGAAAAAAGTCGACTTGACAGATCTAGTAATTACCACAGTACCATTTGTTGGTATGATTGTTCGTGCCTTTGGTGATATGTGCCAGCTTATTGACGTGCAAACAGGTATAGTGTTGAAAGAATGGAAAATAGAGAAATTCAAACCGTCCACTTTCAAAGTTTTCCACCCAGAACCATCTCATTGTAGATTCTGTGGTTGTGCATCTGTACCATCTTTCTCTATTGCATATAACAAGAAATCAGACAATCTCCTTGTTATGCACACATTTTCTATCGACAATAGGGCTAAAAATAATATTTGTTTGAGAGTGGAAAGAGATTCTCGTGAAACAAGATGTCTTGGTTTTGCCAGTGTCAACGAACATATTCACACTTTAGACCACGTAGAAGGATGGTGTGCAACCTATATGAATATGCTCATGGGTATTCGCCGCAAGGAACATACTGAAGAAGCGCAATTGAATGCTACTTCAGATCTTCAGAGTGGATTGCGTCGAAGGACAGGTGCCAGCGGATCCAGTGGTTCCAATGGTTCCAACGCTATAATAGGTAATAAACACGATTTTTTCAACCATAATGACCATAAATTGAGTGATGACTGGCAGGGATGGACACTCTCTGCTGAAGGTAAGCTACGACTTTATGAAATTCCTGAAGGTGCAGATTCTGGTCTGCTGATCAAAAAGCTTGGTCCAGTTCGTAAATTTGGTCACAAGTCTATTGTTGTTAGTTTTGGTAATGTTATGAAGGTGCTTTATCTTGGTAATGACAGTCTAATTGAAGAAGGTGAGACTGATACTAGTGCAGCAACGGGTAATCCTGTCTATCAATCGTCAAACAGTTTAAGTTTCATCAATAGACGAAGAAAACTGCGAATGAAGAAATACGATCTTACACATTCTACAAACTTTGAAGATTCACCAGAACCATCAGTAGATCAGTAACCCTATGTTGATCTGACTTGAAAGATATGTTTATAATATTAATCTGTAATATAGAACGACTCATTTGAAGAGTCATCGATCTCTTTTTTTTCTTCCCCCAGAATCGTCGCTATAACATAACCGTTACCATAATGTAATCTTATCTTTATCTTTATCTATCCACCTCTTTCATAAAGGCGATAGTGATGACTTTTGACATTCAGAAGTTAGCAAGACCCAACATCCTTTCATTGGAACCATACAGGTGCGCAAGAGATGATTTTAAAGAAGGTATCCTCCTTGACGCTAACGAGAATACACACGGTCCATCTTTTGACAATTTACAAGATGCTGAACGTGCACTTGAGTTGAATAGATACCCTGATCCACATCAAGAAGTATTGAAGACACAAATTTGCAAATTCCGTAATCTTGAAAGATCTGATGTTGCTGATGCAGAGAAATTAGATGTTGAAAATCTTTGTCTAGGTGTTGGTTCAGACGAAAGTATTGATGCATTGATGAGATGTTTCATTGCCCCTGGAAAGGAGAAAATGATCACATGTCCACCAACATATGGAATGTACTCATTGTGTGCACTTGTTAATGAAGTGAACATCGTCAGTGTTCCGTTAAACTTGGAAACTTTTGATATTATCCCTGGAGATATTCTCGATGCATTGAGGAAAGACAATACAATAAAACTCGTCTACATTACATCACCAGGTAACCCTACTGCTAAGAAAGTCAGTGAAGAGCTCGTTATGGAGTTGATCAAAGGAATCGAGATTGAAAATTTGAATGCCTTGGTTATCCTTGATGAAGCGTACATTGATTTTGCACCAGAAGGTTCATCAATGTGTACCTTAGTAAACAAACATCCTAATTTGGTTGTTTTGCAAACTCTTTCAAAAGCTTTTGCTCTTGCTGGTATTAGATTGGGTATAACTTACTCTAACAAAGAAATTTCAAAGTTATTGAATTCAATGAAGTATCCTTACAATATAAGCAACCTTACAAGTGATGTTGCTATTAGAGCTACTACTCCAGAAGCTTTAGAACTTACAAGATCAAAGATTAACAAAATTATCGAGGAGAGATCTGTAGTTTTGGACGCTCTACTTAAGTTGAAGTATGTGGGTAGGAACAGAGGTGGTTTGGATGCAAACTTTATACTTATCGAAATCCTTAATAAGGAACTTGTTCCTGATAATGAAGTTGCTCACAAGCTTTACCTGAAGCTTGCAACTGAAAATCAAATTGTGGTCAGGTTTAGAGGTAAAGAGTTAGGATGCACTGGTTGCTTAAGAATTACCATCGGAACTCCTGAAGAAAATGCTATTTTGATCAACACATTTACGAGAGTGTTGAATGAAATCAATGCTTAATTATTAATTAGAATTACTTGTATTACTACAATCTATAGAATCTTAGTAATCATGAAAAATCACGAATGTAGCCCCGATTAGGCAATCCAATCGATTTTGTGATAAAAGATCAGCACTAATACAAGTATCAGTTATTTTTTTCTTTGTAAGCACCAACATCAACTATGTTTAAAGCTTTAAGGTCTATAGGGAAAGTTATATATGCGAAGGAAAGGGCAGAAGGTGCTGGTGCTGTTGTGAGAAGATCAATTGGAGTGATTGGAATGCGTAACTTTACTCCTTTCCTCATGCTTGATCATTTCAAAGTGAATCCGAAAGCTGGATTCCCTGATCATCCACATAGAGGACAAGAAACAGTGACTCTTGTGATTAAAAATTATATGTTACATGAAGATTTCACGGGGAAATCAGGAGTCCTTAGACCAGGAGATTTACAACTCATGACTGCTGGAAAAGGTATTATGCATTCAGAAATGCCGTATTCTGAAGACGGAAGTGATGTGGAAGGAATACAATTGTGGGTTGATTTACCAAAAGAATTGAAACATTCAGAACCTAGATACAGAGATTTGAAACGAGAAGAGATACCAATTGCTAAACCTAATGATAAAGTTGAAGTTAAAGTTATTTCAGGGAGATCATACGGTGTTGAGTCTGTACAAGAGTTGGCATACACTCCATTAGATTATTATTGGTTTACGGTACAGCCTGAAGGAGAATTTATTCAAAAGATAAATCCCGATTACAATGCTTGTCTATATTTATTGAAGGGAAATATTGAATTAGAGACATCTTCTGGTTTACAAAGAATTGAAAAGTTCAACAATGTTTTCTTTGAACGTGATGGAGAAGGTATCAAAGGTCGAGTTATAGGTAATGAACCTGCTGAATTTGTACTTATTGCAGGTAAATCATTAGATCAACCCATTGTACAATACGGACCCTTTGTCGAAACATCGAAAACGGGTATTCACAACGCTTTATTTGATTACCAAATGGCCAGTAATGGTTTCGAAAGGGCACGTGGTTGGAAGTCAGAGATTGCTGATGGAGTCGATGCTGAACTGTTTAACAAGATTACTAAACAGTAGATTTGTAATTATGTCTATTCACTTACGTTGTCATTTCCTGAGACCAATTTGAAATAGGGCCCCAAATTTGACATTGAGAGAAAAATTATTAATTTTGTTTCCTCACTTAGTAATTTCTGACATAATCCGCAAGCTTGATTTGACGGCCACTCGAAGTATAAATTGCATGAGTTTTCCACACAGATGGACAGTTCTTGGATTTTTTAGATTTCGTTTGAAAACACATCAATTATACAAAACATGGTGGCATTAAGGTCTGTTTTAAAAGTTATCTATGCAACTGAACAAGCAGAAGGTGTTGGTGCTAGAGTGAGAAGATCCATCGGTGTTCCGAATATGAGAAACTTTACCCCATTTTTGATGCTTGATCACTTCAATGTTGCACCTGATGCTGGATTTCCAGATCATCCTCATAGAGGACAAGAAACGGTTACTCTGGTGATGAAAAACTACATGTTACATGAAGACTTTACAGGTAAATCCGGAGTTTTGAGACCAGGAGATTTACAATTCATGACTGCTGGTAAAGGTATTGTTCATTCAGAAATGCCATACTCTGAAGATGGTTCCAATGTTGAAGGTATGCAATTATGGGTTGATTTGCCAAAGAACTTGAAGCATACTAAACCTAGATACAGAGATTTGAGAGCAGAAGAAATTCCAATTGCTAAACCAAATGATAAAGTCCAAGTGAAAGTTATCTCAGGTACTTCCTATGGAGTAGAATCATTAAAGGAATTAGCATACACACCAATGAATTACTATTGGTTCACTGTTCTTCCTGGTGGTGAATTCGAACAACCTGTAGATCCGAGCTTCAATTGTTTCCTATACGTTTTGAATGGTTCACTTATTCTTGAAACAAAGTCTTCTAAGGGAACAGAAGTTAAAGAACACCATACAGCATTTTTTGAAAGAAATGGTGATACTATCAAAGGTAAGGTTCCTGAAACTGGCTCTCGTACCGATTTCGTTGTTATCGCTGGACAAGCTTTGGATCAGCCTATAGTGCAATACGGACCATTTGTGGAAACATCAAAGGAAGAAATATATAAGGCGTTCAATGATTACCAGAGTGCTAGTAACGGATTTGAGAGAGCTAGAGGTTGGTCATCAGAAATTGGCCATGGTGTGGACAGCGGTCTTTTCAGAGTAAAGTCCAATGATCTGATAAGTAATGGTATTCCTATTGAGGCCAAGAAGGAATTTGTGCTGAACAAGGATGAGTTATAAAACAGTCAATCCTTTTCTTTCTTTCTTTCTATCTTAACATGTACTTTAATTTATAAAAGCTTCTTTAATTTTTTAACGAGACCCCCAAAATTTCAGCAATATTGAAATTCGCGCAGATCGAATTTTCGATGGGACAAAATTGATCCCAATCTTGATGATGTTCAATGACGCAATTGCCACTTGTGATGCATTGATGCAGTCTTATCTTCTCCATAATGCTAAATTTCAGCTATAGGAGCAGGGTTACAATTCTATCTTAAACTCCTCCCACTGAAAAAAATGCTTTCCCAAATGGAAAGACTCAACCAACTCGAAAAACATCAAGAGCGTCAACGGGCAATCCAATCCTGTGATAGATGTAAAAAGAGAAAAAGAGCTTGTAAAAGATACAATGAAAAAGGTGAACAAGTTTATGATAAGTCTACGCCATGTAGCAAATGCTTAATGATGGGGTTACCCTGTGAAACTAGCGGTGTTAGAAAGAAAAGAAAGTTTTTCTGTGTGAGTGAAAGTTCAATGATACAATTGAATTGTTTGACCAAAATTTTTAAAGCTATCTTCCCTGAATGTGATCCAGAAAATCCTAAAGACAGAGAGAATATTGCTAAACTTTTATGTGTCAAACTACCGGGGAATATTGAAATTGATGGAGGTGATGATAGCAATGATAGCAATGATAATGATCACCCAGACGGTGATAATATAGGTTCAGACTACGAGGTGGAAAATGATAGACCAGTAGAAAAAAATGAACATAATGAACAAAATCTGGCAAAATCAACCGATAAAGAAGGATCAAGTGATTCCAATACAACCGAGAACAATCGTGTTTCAATGAAATTCAAAGTTGGACAAGATAGTTCTGATAAATTATTTGAGGCTCTAATTGAAGTACAAAAGCGACGGTCCTCCATTGATGCGTCAGGATTAGTAACCTCAAATGTCAAACAAGATTCAATTTTATACCAAGGTGAAAAAAGTAAGTCACATTCAGCTTTGATACTTGACATGATAGACAGAAATGAGTGTAATTTCTATACAGACTATTTCTTTGCACGTTTGAACTCTAACTTTTTCCTTCTAATTGAAGATAGATTTCGAAAAGAACAAAGCATTTTTTTGGACTATATTGAATGCAAGGAAAGGAGTAAACGGTATACTAATGAAGAAATATGTGTGTTTTACTTAGTTTGGATTCTAGGTCGAAGGAGCTATTTCTTGAATGAAAAGAATGTTGATGCTTCCAAATTTGTTTCTAATGCAGTTATTAAAAGTTATATCGATGCAGTTGATGTATGTTTATACAACTCCTTTTTCTCAACTGATCTGGCAACTGTGAAAATGCTTTATTTGACTGGATTGTATCATGCAACCATTAGCAACAGAAACGCTTCTTGGCATCTAATTACCAGCACCTGTTTAAAATGTGTTGGCCTTGGGTTTAATCGCAATTGTGTTATTAAAAAATTCACTGAAGATGAACAAGAAGAGATTAGGCTTGTTTGGTGGGCATGTTTTAGGTATCATATGAATGGTTGTATCATTTTAGGTAAATTACCTAATATCTCCTTATATGATGTTGATGTTGACTTACCAAAGATGGATCATTGTAAAGATAAAACATACAAAGATGCATTTTTAGCATCTGTTGACTTATTCAAATTGATGTTCCCAATTTTGAAAAATAGGGAGTACTTGAATGAATCTAAAGATCCATGGAGTGATAAAAACATAAACAATATGTTAGAAGTAAGATCAAGGCTTTTTGATTGGAAAGATAATTTACCTGTTTCCGCAAGGGATTATCAGAATGATAGGGGAGAAAGACATATAATAAAATTACATCTGTTGTATCACCATTGTATCATGTCATTGCTTGTTCCTTACTTGATAGCATATGCATTAAAACCAAACGATAGAAATGCTAAAAGTTCCATTGTCATTGACTCATTAGCTTTGTGTATACATTCTGCTATTGAGCTTGTTAAGGTTGTTAAAGTTTCATCAGGTTCAGAAAACTTCAATAATCTATTGTCGTATGATTTATTCTATGCATACAATTCCTTGATGGTTTTGCTTTTAGGGCTTCGATTAGTAAGAATTGGAAGTGAGGATCCAAATACTAAGGATTTTAACGTCCTTAAACATACTCTGAAAACAACATATGGGATCGATTACTTGGTGTTGATAAGTACAATAAATGATATAAAAGAAGTCAATGAAACTAAAGGTGATGATGCAAAAACGGTTATGATGGATGCAAGTAAAAACATTAAATTACTTTTGAAACATTTCAATTTTGATAAAGTGAAGGAAACATTAACAACAGATGCCCATCAGGTTCCTAAAAAAGAGAGAGTTTTTCAACACCTAAATAACCCACATTTACAACCACTTTACATGACAACTCTTAATAATCAACTAAAGAGTACTTTTATACCACAAAGTGATTTAAGGAATTTCTCTCCACAGATTGGCTCAACTTCAGACCTACAATACAACCTAAATACCCTATTCATCAGCAATTCAATAACAATGATACTCTTCAACATAATTTGCCAGTTTCTTCATTTCAAAGTATAGCACATTCAAATTATGATCAGGATACCTTAATTCCTATTTCAAGTACAAACATGCCGCTTATGGAAACTATGCTTGGTGAAATCCCCTTTAACAATTCTGTCAACAAAGATACGATGAATGATGTTGATTTCTTTAATGTTTTAGACAATATCAACATGGCCGGAGAATCACAAGCAATATCTTTAGGTATTAACGACAAACTTTTCTGGGATTGGAATAAACTTTTCAATGATGAAAGTTGAAATTTCAGTATCGTCTTTTATAATTGATTTTCTTCTTTGTTATCAGTTTTTGTTTAGAGGCATCCACAACCTCTCCTATTTCAGTTTTAGCTCGTTCTAAAGTTACAGGTTTACTTCCAACGTATTTATTATTCATTTCTCTATAACATTTCAAATAATCATCTGCATCTGCAAAACTCAAGAAGGCATATCCTTTATTTTCTTTCTTTGATGAATCCATAGGGACCTTCACTTTAGAAAGAGATTTATAATTGCCAAAAGTTTGTATCAATAAATCCTCAGAAACTTCATTTCCTAAATTACCCACAAATAACCGGTAATGAGCAGGATCCCAATCCACAAGGGTACTGTCATGCCATATCCTTCCTGTTTTAGGATCATGTCTAATCACGGCTTTGTTGGTATCTGAATTTACTGTAGATTTCAGTTTCGATGGATTCTCAACTTGAATACTCTTTTTATTGTCTAATAGATATTGATCAGCGTGTTGTCCTGCAGCTTGGCGACGATCTGAAAGACGTGAATTAGCATATGGTCGTTTGGGCGTTTTGGTGGTTTGTTTGGTACGATTCATTATTGTTGATCTTCCATTAAAGAACTTTAGTCTTAAAGAAAGATCAAGCTGCAAAGTGCTGTCGCTGCAAATTCATTGTCGCAAAATTTCATTCATGCTCTTTTATTAACATCATGATGAGCTTTTGCTTGCAATTGTGATAAACAAGTAGAGAGCCCAAAATTCAAGTTGTTAGGACAATACGGTAAAGAAGCAGTATTTTCTTAGGGTTTTAATGTGTAAAAGATTGGTAAGCACTATGAGAGTAGAGCGTTTGCAAATCAGTTGTAGAACAGAACTGCAAGCTTACTTGTTTTGTCTTTCTATCAAGACTTATCATAACAAATATTCACATTGCTACTTTATCAACTTTTAACATTTGTAACATTGTTTTTCTAGATCCTATACGGTGATACGATCTGACCTCATTTTGACCTCATTTTTCGATAAATCGGTATTATGAGCAGATTAGATTTCATTTCAAATGCTTCATATATGCAACTGATAAGGAAGAGTTAGTAATGGTAAGTTTTGGAAGTTTGTATTTTCATTGATGATCATCCTTCGCCTTAACGAGTATTGTACTATAAAAACTGACCCCACTAGTCAAATTTATTTCTTGAGTAGTTGGAATTATTAAAGCGGGTTTATTGCAGGTATAACTACAATACAAGGAACCTGAAACCATGTTAACTTTGTTCAAACCAGTGGCAATGGGGCTAAGATCGGCCAAACTAATAAGGCCGGTCCCCATGATAAATATTAGTTCTTTTAAGTATACCAGGAACTTTAGTGCATATTCTTTTCAACTACAAGTAAATAACAAAAGAGAAAATGAATTAACTGCTGCAAATCACAAAGATGAAATTCCTGCAGAGATATATGAAAAGAAGCAAGTGATATCTAGACGTATACCAGGTGAAACAACTCAAGAAAATGACCTCAAATCTCGATTCCCTTCATCTTTAAACTTCGAAAAGGAAGCAGTACCTACTTTGTTACCACGTCCTGGAGTTCCTGCTCCAAACAAATATCCACTAGCAAGGCTTTATGATGCTTTAAGCAAAAAGAGTGAACCAGAACTAATTTATGAAGCTGAACCACATAAACTTTACTTTGTTTTCTGTTATGCATTTGCATTGTTGTTCATAATTTATGGACTAAATGCATTTAATATTGGTTATGAAATAGCTACTGGAATGTATAATGATAATGATATGAAATTGAACGATTTGCAACTCAATATTCAATATGCAATGCATTTGGGAATAGTTACTGTACTATCATTAATGCCCGCATTGGCTGGTATTGCATTCTTAATGGTACCTTCAAGATTGGTCAGAAGAATCTGGTATTTACCACCAGTTAGTTCTACAGGACAATTCAGACCAGATGGCCAAGCTTTTATCAAACTTACCACACATCCTTTATTACCTAATAGACCAACTCCAACTTATACATTTCCATTAGGTGTTTTACAGAAAAGTATTACATCGAAAATCTATAGTGGAAATGGGTTTTACGGAACAAATGATTCGTCATTCTTTTTCTTCTTAAGAGAAAAAGCAAGAAAGATCCCATTTATTGTTGATAGGAAAGGTTTCTTTTGGGGAGATGGACGTGTTTTTGATCTTCTTTTCAGTAACGATTCCATTGAAACAGTCGAAAATGCTAAGAAAATTGATGAAGTTTATGGTGATATGATTAGACAAAAAAAGCAAAAGGAATTGGAATTGAAGAAAGAACTAGGTTTTGGCTGGAAAACAAAGGCAAAGGCAAAACTTCTTAAAGAGGACATAGAAAAGATTAAAAACTTGGTCCAAGATAAGAGTGTTCCTGTGGCGAAAAAGTCTGACAAAAATAAAATAGAGTAAACATTAATCGTCTTGTATATAGTGAATATCTAATAGAAATACAAATCAACATAACCAAAATCCTTGGATATATATAACATAAAGACTCTTCTAATACGATCTACCTTGAAGTTGTAGCCAAATAATTTAACCTGTGTAGCACCACAGTTTTCTGTCCTAAGTAAGTTTTCTAGTCCATATTCAGCCAATGCCTTTCTCCAAAATAATACTAATAAATCTAACTCACGTTCATTGAAACTCTTGAATTCATCAATGATATAACAATCGAACAATGGACTCAAATCTTGTCTCAGATACTCAGATTCATAATTCTTAAATATATCAAAGCTATAAACTTTGTTCTGAATAATAAACCAATTTTTCAAATCACTCGTGAGTTTTTTATTCGAAAACTCATCAAAAAAGGCTAGTTGGTCTAAATTTCGAAACGCATGTAAGGTATTGATGAGTTGATTATAATTTTCTTTGTTTAAAGAATCAGTTGAGAGCCATATGTTGCGCAGCTGGGGATGACTTCTCAGGAAGTACAAAACTGAGTTTATCTGACAATTTTTGCAGTTCTTTGTTGGTTTTATTTTCACCTCTCTTATATTTTTTAACTTGGACGAAATGTATGATAATGCTGTATTTTCATGATTTTTATATGAATCACAAATGTAAGAGGAATTTTTCATATCAGGATGCGAATATTCATAAATCTGTAAGCTAATCCCTTCTAATTGTTCAAACGGTATTATTATGGATAGTTTATCAATCAAATCTTTTTGAAAAGTATCGAAAAAGCAATCTTTCAATTCCAGATAATTCAATTGTTCAAAAACCAAGCCGTTATTTATCAATGGTTTGAAAAATGAAAACCAAGTAATATTGCTCTGATGATTAAAGTCTGTCTTATCGTATCGTAATTGCAACGACTTCAATTTCTGTAACACGTTACAATCTAGCAACTTTGATGATATCTTTTCAAGGAAAGGTTCTGTGTTCTCCTGAAATTTAATTCTCAATTTTTCTAACTTTGTTAAATTATCAAACGGTACATCAACAAAAACATCATGTTCATAAACCATTATTTTCAACTCCTTCAAATTTGAAGTCCTGGTAATCAAATCCAAAGTCAAGGCTAATGAGAATCTAGATAATATAAGACGTTCGAGATTCGGGGTATACTGTAAAAGTTTCTTGAGGCAATCAAATAAAGTCAATGACGAGTCAAAAAACAGGAACTTCTTTTGAATGTATTCCAATTCTCCGCTACTCAAGAAGTTGTCAAGAGTTTTATGCCATATTGAGTTGTTCATATTAGATTCATCATCATTTCGACGTTGCCATGGTGAAGGTTTCAAAACAGGACTAATCTCAATAGCTTTGAGGTACTTCCCATGCACTGGATTAGAAATTATATTGTAAATGAAATATAGCAATTTTCTAGGGGAGCGTATACTAGAAACATCGTTTGAAACCCACCAACTCTCGTTTTCTAAACTTTCATCCTTGAAAAAACCAAAATGCCTTTGAATCTCAAGCTCGTCTTCATCCTCGATATGGTCAATATCTTCAATTTTCATTTTCTTATAGATTTTGAATTCAACTTTCTTTTGGATCGTTTTACAAGTTTGTGATAAGGATAATACATCTTTAACAGAGATGTTTTTGCAAACAATATCGAAAACTAGTTGAGGGAAATCTTTGAAATGAATGATATTTAATTTTGGTCCTTTTGACTTTATGATTCTATTTGGGTGAATGGCGCCTTTACATCTTTCCAAAACATTGCCATCTTTATTAGCTGATTCTGACAATTTTCTTGTGGATGTCATATATATATCAAAGGAAGTCCAGATGCAACTTGATACTTATCATACAGCATTAAAGTGAAAAAAAACGTTATTAATACTCTCGTTAATATCAAGCCCCGCCCTGAAAAATTGTGACTGATTAAATTTCAGAGATCGATCCGACGAGCCACCAGTTGAAATATATTTGAAGTTTTGACAAAACCAAACAAGTAATAAAGCAGAAATCCTGGGTATAATTGCTATGCAAATGGTTTCATCACAAAATTACTGTGCTTCAGTACAGTGATTTTTTCGGTGATCCCATTTTGTGAAACCAGTAATCAAGAGCCATTCTTGACCCTTTTCGTGCAAACAGTCCAGCAAAAGCGATTTGATACATTGGATCGTTTCCGGTTTCAATCCATTCTGCTGATGCGTAGTATAAAAAAGAGGGAGAATACCATAATAACATAAAGTCTTCAGCTTCTCAGGGTGTTTCCTGAGATAATTCTCTCCTATTCGTAAAAACTCTTCACAGCGTTGAACATCACCAAGCTCTATGGATTTCTTGAAACATGTGATATATGAGGTGGCCAGCATCTCTAACTCTTTATCACTTCTAGCAGGTGAAACATTTTCTAGCTCAGACAAGTTCAACTTTTGCAAGTTCCCATAATTAAAAGTCATGCTTTGTGGGATGGAAGTTGAGCTAAAATCCAATGTATAATCGTTTTCCCGTTCAGTGAACTCTTCAATGTGTTTAAGAATATTCTTTTTAGAAGTAGAAATCCATTTATATTTGGCAAGATCTTTAGCTCGAGCACGCTTAACCGGGTTATGTTGGAAACATGCATCAAGAAACTGAACGCATTCCTTACTTATTCTTTTAGGATATTCTACTTTAGCTCCTTCTCCAACAGCATGACATGCAGGTAATGGCCCGTAATCACTAAAAGGTGGGTTACCTGTCAGCATTTCAATAATGGTTGCCCCTAATGACCATATATCAGATTTGGGCGTTGCCATTCTATGAAGTATGATTTCTGGTGCAAGCCAGTAGGGAGAACCGTGAGCAGCAATTTTTTGAAGTATTTTATTATCTTCTGTAGTATTTGAGAATGTATCATTGTAATGGTCTTTATTTTCATCATCAAATTGGAAGCTTAATCCAAAATCGCAAATCTTGACCTGACCATCAGGAAACAATAGAATATTCGATGATTTTATGTCACCATGAATCAACCTTTCATCTGACAGGTAGATTAATCCATCCACAATCTCTGACACGATTTCCTTTGTGATAAACTCTGGTAAACGTTTGCTTTTCTGTCGTTTGATATACTTGTAAACTGTACCATATGGAGAATGTTCGAGAAATAAATATAGATATTTCGGATCATGTGGATATAATAACTGTTTTTCCACATAATAATAATGCATTTTGACTATATTTTTATGATTCAAATGGGACATCACCACAGCTTCCTTGAATAATGACATCCAAATCTCATTTTTTGCTTTCCGGTCGGTTCGGTGATTCTTTGGCATTGGTGTTTGCAATGGGGAATCTTGTAGGTATCTGCGCGTTACATGTTCAACATCGATCTTCTTCAATGCGAAAACACGAGGAGGATTATCTCCAGAATTGACCTTGTAAACTTTCCCAAAACCTCCTGTTCCTAGTAGTCCATCTTCCAAATGTGTAAGATTCTTGAACTCATTATAATCTATTAGTTTGTCCTCAATGACCATAAGAAAAGAGAATAACAAAAGAAAATGGTTGATTCATTGTTTTCGCAGTACCAATGTGAGTTCAAACCTCACAACAAAATTTAAACACTGGAATTGAGATCAGTCAACTTTTATTGTATACGATATTCATCAAGCCCTCTGTTCAGTAAGAAAATATTAGTTTATATATATATGAGAGGCATTACACAATTATGGCTTACATCTACCAGAGAATCTTGGGTAGAGAGAACAATCTCTGACTGTGAATCTGTTACATAACCAAGCTAAAATTCTTTCGGTACCTAAACCATAACCACCGTGTGGGCAAGTACCATAGATTCTTTGATCAATAAACCAATAGTAAGCAGCTGGGTCAATTCCTTCTCTCTTGAAACCTGCCAATAACTCTTCAACATTATCAATTCTCATAGAACCACCGGTAATTTCACCAACAGTAGGCATCAAAACGTCAACAGATTCAGTAACTCTTGGATCATCAGCACACTTTTTCATGTAGAAAGATTTAATTGTCACTGGGAATCTGTTTAAAAGGATAGGAACACCGATAGTGTCTGTCATTTTTCTTTCTGCTGCTTCTGCAATATCATCACCGAATGTGAATTTCTCACCTTCTTCGTTTGGAATACCATTTTCATTTAACCATTCAATAGCTTCAATATATTGCATTCTCTTGAATGGCATTTTTGGAGCAACAAAACCTGGGTTTAATTGTTTCACTAATGGACCTGCAATTGGATCTTCTAGAACATATTGAACTGTTTTAGAAATAACAGTTTCAATATGGGTCAAAAGATCATCAAAATCTAAGAATGCTAATTCAGCTTCAATATGTGTATATTCAGATAAATGTCTTCTGGTATGAGATTTTTCAGCTCTGAAAGATTCTTGAATACAATATACATCACCTAATGCAGGTAAAACAGTTTCCAAGTATAATTGGGAAGATTGAGTTAAGTAAGCTTCTTCACCATAATAATCCATCTTAAACAAAGTTGAGCCACCTTCAACTTGTGTTTGAACCATACATGGAGGGGTAACTTCAGATAAACGTTCTTCTTGAAATACTCTTCTGATTGCTGCTAAAAAGGCAGCACGAACTTTCATAACAGAAGACAAAGTTTCACCTCGAAGTGTCAAGTGTCTTCTATCCAATAAAAGGGATGGATCTGCATCTTCTGCAATTTGGTTAGTGAAAGAATCTTTACCACTTGGTGCAAGGCCAACAACTTCATAGTAATCAGCAGCTAATTCAACACCACCTGGAGCGGATTTACCCTCTGGTAACTTGTTGATAGTACCAAGAATGGTTAAAGTTGATTCAACAGTTAATTGTTGGGTTTGATATGCATTAGCTAGATCACCTGAGAAAACACATTGAATGTAACCAGTACCATCTCTAAGAACAACAAAGGCAACACCTTTTTGAATTCTCAATCTGTGGATCCAACCTTGAACCTTAACTCTTTTACCAATATAATCTGCAACATCTAGCATTTTAATTTTAGAAGCAGTTGGTAAAGACTTATCTTCAACAATAGTAATTTTCATAGCTTCTAACATTTTAGCGGATTCTTCAGCTTCCTTAGCAGCTTTTTCTTCGGCGGCCTTCTTAGCCTTTTCTTCCTTCTTCTTCAATGCTTCAGCACCCTTTTTTGCCTTTTTCAAAGCAGATGCAGAAATTTCTGTGTAACCTGCAGGTGATTCTTCAGTTGCATCTTTATAAACTTGAATAGATGCATCTGGGGAGACAAATAAAGCATATGCTGCTGTTTGGTATGGGGATTCTTGGGTACCCGTAGCAGATGCCGAGTCTGCACCTGTAGTTGGATGAACGTAGATCGTAGACATTGTTTGTGTCGTTGGTGGTGTGTACAAAAACTGCTTTTACCTCTACGTTGGTGACTAAATCGACTTTTTTGTCCGCTTCAACGATTTCACGAGCTCAGTACTGAAAAATAAATTAAGGTTTGGGGAAAATTCAATTTTATTGCGAAAATCCAAAAATTCAATATTCACCTCCACAATTGGGTCATCGCAATAATGTATTCGATTGAGATGATGTATATTTGTTCAAAAGTACTTGTGGCACATAATGTTATCTGCAACCACTAGTAAATTCATTGCAAAGAAGGGGCTTTGTGTACGGAAGTTTGCAACTTTGGAATCATTAAAGAAAACCTCACCATTTATCAATTCCAACATCAAGCCAGATCAGGATTTGGAAACACCTGACAAAGTTTCGGAGGAATTGTCTAAAACCCCAAGACAGTTGAAATCTGGTTTTTACTCCTATACATATCCAACACAAAGAAAGAAATATGAATTTTTGAGTGCATCACCTAATGCACTTAAGGATTTGGGCTTGGATCCAGTCAATGAACCAAAATCTCAATATTTCCAAGATATTATGTCAGGTAAGACATTCTATCAAAGCAAAGATCCAAAAGTATATCCATTTGCAATGGCATATGCAGGATATCAGTTTGGTAATTTTGCTGGTCAATTAGGTGATGGTAGAGTTGTCAATCTATTTACTGTACCAAATGCAAATGGAACTGAAACGTTTGATTTACAACTTAAGGGTGCTGGTAAAACTCCATTTTCAAGATTTGCCGATGGAAATGCTGTTCTTAGATCAAGTATTAGAGAGTATATTATTTCGGAGTACTTACATGCAGTTGGTATACCAGCAACTAGAGCATTGGCTATAACTGCATACCCTGAAAATAAAGCACAAAGGAATGGTGCAGAGATTTGCGCAGTTGTATGTCGTATGGCACCATCTTGGATTAGAGTTGGACATTTTGATTACTGCAGAATGAAAGGTGATAGACAAGGATTGTTTAATTTATGTGAATATATTGATACTACAGTATTAAAGGGAGAATATACTAAAGATTTAACTAACTACATGGAAAATGATGCTGATTTGAAAGAATTTGGTGAACTGACAACATTTGATAAGTTATTCCTTGATATAATTATCAGAAATTCTAAATCAGTTGCTTATTGGCACACATATGGATTTTTGAATGGAGTTTTGAATACTGATAATACATCAATACTTGGATTAGCTATTGATTTTGGTCCATTTGCTATAATGGACAAATTTGATCCTAATTATACATCCAATAGTGAAGATCATGAATTGAGATATTCTTTCAAAAACACACCATCTGCTATTTGGTTTAATATGGTGAAATTAGCTGAAGCAATGGCAGAAGTATTAGGTGCAGGACCTGAACTTATTAATGATTCAGAATTCAGAGCCAATGGTTATCCTAATGATGAAGCTGTTGATTCGGCAATGAAGCGTGTTAATAAGTTGATTAGAATAGGAGGAGACATTTTTGAGAAAACATTTATTGATGATTATCTCAGATTAGTTTCTGCTAGGTTGGGTATCAAACCTAAAGCGTCCGATAATCAAGACATTTTCCCGTTATTGTTTGAAACTTTACAAATTACTAAGATTGAATATAACAATTTTTTCGTAGAACTTCAACAATTGGATCTTATGGATGATAGTTTTGATATTGTGGAAACTGCAAAGACTTTCATTCCTTCAACATTGAAAGATGAGGATGAGATTGCTAAGATCCAAAAGGAATTAGTTACATTTTTAACTATATTTAAGGCGAGATGTGAAGAAGAGCTTTTGACTGATGAATTGAGAAGAGAAAGAGCATCCAAGGCAAATCCTAAATTTGTTCCTAAGAATTGGATTTTACAAGATGTAATTGACTTTACTACAGAGAAACTTCAAAATGGAGAAGATGCTTCAGCTTACTTGGATAAGATCATGAAAATGGCTAACAATCCATATGATAAAACCCAATGGGGTGACGAATTAAAAGAACTTGAGGAAAAATGGTTATCTTCAGTTGATGATTCCAAGTTAATGACCACATGTAGTTGTTCCAGTTGATTTATTTTGAGGAGCAACACATTTGTACATAATAAAGTATTTTAAGTTATGAAATTCAGGTATATATATATTTAAGTTAAGCTGCAATCTTTGCAGTAATTTCGGCAAACTTTTTACCTTGAAGTTTAGCAATTTCAAGTTCCAGAGGAGTTGGTTGCCTTGAACCATCTGCACCAGCAATAGTTCCTGCTCCCCATGGAGAACCACCATGAACTTCATTGACATTAGCTAATAAGTGACCAGCAACTTTGAATCCTAATGGAACGTAAATCATTGAGTGATGTACAAAAGTGGATAAACAATTGACAGCAGTAACTTCATTACCACCACCTGTACCAGTGGAAACAAAAATACCAAAAGGTTTATCAGCCAATGCACCTTGTGCCCATAAACCACCAGTACTATCAATGAAAGACTTCAATTGTGCAGGCATGTTACCATATCTTGTTGGAACACCAAACATCAAACCATCAGCTGTTGTCAAAGTTTCTAAACTAGCTTCAGGGTATGGTAATTTACCTGGAGATCCAAGCTTTTTAACCAATTCTTCAGGTAATGTTTCCTTTACTTGGTAAATTTCACATTTGTGGCCTGCTGACTCAACACCGGACTTGACCGATTCGGCCATTTTAGCAATGTGATGATAAAGAGAGTAGATAACGATATTGATTTGTTTTGCAGACATTTTATGTGACTTGTTGGTAAATGATTGTTAACTGTAGAAGAAGAATCCAGTTTAAGGTGATACACTGACCCTTATATAGTTTTTGGTATTGATGCTTAATAATCTCTTAATCATCGAAATTGGACAGGTCGGAAAGTCTGAGTAAGGAGCGAAGGGCCTGGGGTAGGGGGCTCAGCACAGCAAAGACTTTCTCTACCTCCTTCTCTATCTCTATCTCCTTCTCTCTTCTTGTCTGTGTATCAAGTACAGTGGGTGGTTGGACAGCTGAGGAGGAGTATTGGTGGTGGGTGTTTCAAGGCTACCCACTTTAGAATAGCTGTCTTCTTTGTAGTTTCAGAATGGTCCGACTTTAAAATTTCGAGAATGTAGAACCTTCTGGAATAGTTGAAGACTTTCACAATATCTTATGACTCGATCACTTCCAAGTCTTAATTCCCAATTTACATCGAAAACAGTATTTCTGATTAATATACAGTAATCAATTGATGTTCTTTCGTAAATTTATCAACATCGGTATCAATTTTATTTGAAAAAAAAAATATTTACTTATTTCCTATTTGGGAAACTCAATTGTTGATTTTGGTGATTTCAAAGTTTCTCTAATTTTAACAATTTCAAGATTGTTTCACACCGACTTCTTGATCAGATCATCAACGATACTCCTTTCTGTGGTTAGTAGAGGTTGAGTGCAAGGCAAAATGACAAACTCCAACTTTGTGTCTATCATTCCCACATCCAAATCAAAACACAATTTATTTGTAAACTACCTAGACAAAGATAACACAATGTTCAAATCTACGTCAAAATATCAAATAAATCAGACAACAGAAGACGTGGTAAATGAAAAGTATTGGATTCAAAGGTTCCCCAATGCAGCTTATTTTCATGTGTATAATACAGTATTGGGTGACGTATTTGCAATGATTTACAATAATAATCTCAAAGACTCATCCAACCATACTCTTTCATCATTCATTATTGCTAAGCATGGTTGTTCTGTTCATCCAATTATTGATATCTCTCCAAATACCAAATATTATCCTGCAATTCAAAATCTTGCCGAAAAATATCAATCCAGTAAAGTAAGAAAAGCGTTAGCGGTATCACTGCTTAAAACTTTTGCTGATCTATCTCGAGCAACTACAGAGAGACTCTACGAACAAGCGAATCTATCGGACAAATCATTTGATTGGGATGAAACGCAAGCAGGGCTTTTGGCTTCTCAAATGGAATTATTAGATACAAGACCTCCATTTGATATAGGTTCTTATTTATATGAGTTAGGGTACTTAACTTCAAATTTATCAACTTCCTCATATATTGTAGATGTGGTTTACACGGATGATCAAAACGAAGAAATTACTGAAAAAAATAACACTTTGGCTTTAATGTTAGGAAGGCAATTGGATACATTGTTCGATTCACTGACAGAATATTCTCCGGAACCTACAGAAAAAGTTTATAAAGCTCCCTCAAATAATGGAACAAAAATGGATGATAATGAATTGATACAGTCTATTTGTGATGAATTAATCTCTGTTCAAACTAATTATACCGTAATGTTAGTACAGTTCTTGCAAAACTTTATTGTTCCACTTCGTACCCAAATATTAGAAAATAAATTACCAGGTTTCACTATGAATCAAATCAACCAAATATTCCCTCCAACTATTGATGAAGTCACAAGGATAAATTGTATCTTTTTGGATATGTTGAAATTGGCACAGCCTTATGGATCATATGAGATATTAAAAGCTTGTGGAACTACAATTCCTTATTTCTACAAGGCGCAAATGAGACATGAAGCTGCAATCAAGAATTTTAATGCCAATTTAAATATATTTAGCAATAGATTAAGCAAAATTGGTAGGAGTGATCTACTATCATTTGATCAAAGACATATTGAAACATGTATTTATTCCTCATTGAGCCTTGTAAAATTACAATTGATTATACAAAGACTTGTGAAAAACAAAGAATGGCCTGATGAATTGAAAGAAAATGTTAATAAATATGCAGAGTCATGTGATAATACTATCTCTTCATTTGCTAAGGATAATTTAAAACCATATAACGGTAGAGTCTTTACTCCAACTGGTAAAATCATAACAGAACTTGCTAAAGGCTGGCCAGCAGAATTACAATTTGGCTGGCTAACGAGACGAGTAGTTGCTGTTTTTGACACAACTGACTTGCTTGTTGCAGGTATGAAGAATAGAGCAGTTATTATAGTTTTCAGTGATCATGTACTATTTCTTTCCATTGATGATGATAATTACTACGCTGATTATTGGGATGATAGTAATATTCATAAACCATCTATATCAGATATGTTAATCCATTCCTTAACAAATGAAACACCACTAAACAAAATTCCTAATATGACAGTACAAGCGTGGGCTAATATCAATGATTTATATGCATTTCATTATTCAACATCTTCAAATACTCCGAAATCATTTGTGAGATTTTTCAACGAAAAATCACCTGAGTTTAGTGGT
Source organism: Pichia inconspicua (assembly GCA_004931855.1). NCBI lineage: Eukaryota > Fungi > Ascomycota > Pichiomycetes > Pichiales > Pichiaceae > Pichia > Pichia inconspicua. Next base: position 45,891 of record SELW01000033.1, read on the forward strand.
ATTTACATGATTGATAAAGTTTCAGGGAAATATGTGACAGAAGTCATAGCTCGTTCAAAGATCTTGAATAAATCGCAATCATTCCATCTATTTTGTGGAACGATTGAAGAAGATAATGAAAAGAAAAAAGTCTACTATACGGCACATGAAAGGAACTTATATTTGAATGAAGAGACACGGTCACCATTTGTTGTTTTATTCAATAAACCATATAATGAGCAGTTGCTTGATGAGTATAACGTCTATGCCTTCATAACATTGAATTTCATCAATCCAACCACTGTCAGACTTGAAGGATTATCAAGATGTTTATTTGATGATGTATCAGGAAATGAGAAATTTACTTACAATGTTAATCTGGAGAGTTTAAGTGAAACATTATCGTTAATACTTACAGAACTTTTCACTACACATATGTCTTTGTACAATTCGATAATGGTTGATTATCTGCTGAAAAACAATGGAAAGGTTAATAAGCGAGCCCATGAGGTTTTAACAACTACTTTAAAGGAAAATGACTTGGAAAAACAGCAAATTGTTGAGCAGTTGGAAAAATTGAAACGAGAGAGACAAATTATAAATGATATCAATACTAAAAAAGTTGATCGAAAGAAATCTTTAGAACTACTTGAGGAGAAAGAGGTTGATAATGATGCAGGTAAGAGAAAAATTGAAACAAGTTCTCCCAAAGCTGCCCCAACTACTTCTAAAAACAAAAAAGGATTTTTCAGTTTCTTCAAGTCCAAAAAACAAGTTTCAACCAAAAAGGATACAGAGAGAAAGTCTAGTGTGATATATAAGAGAATAAGCAGTATTACAAAGAGTGCAGATCCTGTGACAGAACTGAAACCGGCAAACCCTAAAAAGGAGAGAGCACCTAAAAGACCATCCCAAGCTTTTGCTAGTTCAACTTTAGGGACTAAACCAATTGAAAAGGAATCACAAGTTGAAAAAGTTGAGGTGAATAATTTTGACGCCTCTGGTAAGGAAAGTGGGAGAGATAATGAAACTACAGCATCTACAGCTATCTATGTTAACTCTCGTTTTGAATTTCCAATGGAGCCTGAAGTGGAACAGACAAATACTCCAAAGTATGCCCATTTAAAGGGGGAAAATAGCCATAACAGGGGGTATAAAGATTCAGTAGATTTGATGGGTGCGTTCCAAAGTCCTGTGAAGGCGGTAGAGCCTGTAAAAAACAACTATGATGATGATTTGTTTGAGTTGAATAATAAAGGTGATGATTTGAATAGTGTCAAACAACAAGTTGATGATAATCTTCTTCAATTGCAAACTACAGAAGCTACTGATTTGACAAAACAAAAGGATTTAGTCATCAAGGAAGAAGTTGGGCAAGATGAACAACATGCAAATAAAAACCTATGGCGTGATTTAACTAAACCAAATAAGATTGAGACCTTTGATGCTAATGGAAAGTTAACTCCACCCTCAACTCCAAAAATGGTAGGTTCACCCGTTTTCACGAAGACTCCAATATCCCCTAATACTCCGAAGACGCAGAGTTCTCCGAGGGTTATTAGAGTTCCAAACAACAATGAAAGGGTGATCAGGAGTCCGGGGAGAGCCACAAATGGTGGAAAACCCTTTTCATTTATTAATCAGATGGAAAGTGTTCCACATTTATCTCCACAACCTTATAATCCTACTGTTTCTCCTGTGTTGCCAAAGATTCATAAATCCGAATCCTTTTATGTACGATTCAAACAACTACGAGATGAACAAGATAAGAGGTTGAAACAGTACGGGATTGCACGTGTTCCAGACTTTACTCAGCTATCACTAAATGATCAGTCTATTTTGAAATCTGGATTTATAGTAGTGGACGATACCCTACAGGAACATTCTGAAACAACTACTTTATCAGGCCAGAAGATATTAGATAAGAGTACAGCTGAAGAATGCACAGCTACTGAAAATACAGGACAGGGTTTCAAAGTCAAGGTGATTGATAGTAAAGTGGTTCATAAATCACCACAAAGACATGTTTCAACGACATCGTCTGTATATGCTACAACAGAAGATGAATCGGGTGTCAGCTTCAAAAATTTTGCCAGTATTCCAATAAGAGAAGATGAAGAAATTTATAACTCTGCTTTTGATTTGAATAATGAATCTGTTAGCGTAGATGAGGATATCTTAGGACTAAATCTGGATATGAGGGATATGAGTATGATTTCATTTTCAGATATCACATTGAATGAAAATGACGATAGTTTTGTAAGAACATCAAACCATAAAAGAAACGATGTGTCGAATGGTGATTTTTCGTTGGTGAGAGATGAATCATACTCATATTTAGGAGAAATATTACACCCTAAAATGAAGCGGGATAAAACGGAATACGATATAGTCTTAAAACGTCGTCTTGCAGATAGCAAAAGTGTTGGTTGGATGGGTAAATACTTGGGAGAATAACTACAATTATAGGAACGGAATTTTATAATTTACAAAATTTATATACAGGTTAGACAAGATTGGAAGACTTACCCAAGTCTTCGATTATTTCTTAAAACTTTAGGTAAACCTCTAATATGACCTTTGTCAGCGTCATTGATTATCAAAAAGACTCTACCTTGCATGTTCATTCTACCAGTTCTTCCTGCTCTATGAACCAAATCTGCAGAGTTAGCTGGAACATCTAACAAAACCACATTTCTTACACCATAGAAGTTCATTCCACGGGAAAGTAAATCAGTACACACTAAAACTTTTAAAGTTGGTCTTTTCGGATCAGCCAATGGTTGTGGAGGTTGTAGGAAAGGAGCAACTTTCTCTTTACGATCTTCAGGTAAATCAGTAGATGTGATATGTGTAACATCATGACCATACGCAGATTTTAGTTTTTCGGCAACACGAACACTATCTTCTTTAGTGTTGACAAACACTAAAACACGTTTTTCAAATCCTGGTTCGGTACCATCTGAATGAATAGCATATAAAGCTTGTGCAAGAGCTTTCATTTTAGATCCCTTATAAGGAGCAACAGCAGCATTTATGACACGAAATTCAATTGATTTTGGTAATTTATGTAATGATGGTGTTGCTATAGTTGTAACTTTTGGGAAAAGATGGTTGATTGTTTTATTGAATCTTGAAGGAACTGTTGCGGAAGTGAAGACTAAAGTATCAAGGTTTTTCATATGACGTAATGTAGTGTTTGTATCATCAATAAATGAAGGATCCATCAATGTATCAGCTTCATCTACTACACAAAAGGAAACTGAACCAAAAATCATTCTAGGGTGAGAAATGGAGTCATATTGAGATAAAGAATTTAATTTAGGTGGTGTTGTAATCATGATATCAATACCCCTTTTGAAAGCTTCAATAAACGTTTTAAAATTTGAATTAGTATCCCATTTAAGTACAGATAGACCAAGTTGAGATGCAGAATTTGATACAGTTGAATAGACTTGATCAACAAGTTCATGAGTTGGAAGCAAAATAACTGATGAAATACCAGGACGTTTCCTGATAATAGGGGCTGTAGATGTTGGTGTTTCTGGAATACCACCAGTTTGTTCAACTGACGTTGTTGCAGTTAGTTCAGATTCAGATTTAGTTTCTCTTCCTTCAAGAAGTTGTTGATATAATGGTGCTAAATATGCCCATGTTTTACCAGATCCTGTTTCTGCTGCTAAAGTGAAAACCTTGAAGAAATCATCTGTCCTTCTCTTATCATTGATAATTTTAATAGCTGCTGTCTGTATAGGAGTTGGTCTGATAATTAAACCATTAAGTTCACCTTCGGTTTTAATTTTTTTATTTGTGATGTGATTTTGAGCTCTAAGAACTGTATTTGCTTTGATTTCATTGATAAGAACGTCCCTAATTTCAGGTCTAACTTTAAGTTGATTAAAGTCTGTAATTTTAGTAACCAAACTAGATAAACCTGGTCGTTCCTCTGGTAAAGTTAGTGGTGAATATGGTGCAAATTTAAATGGGGGCAGTTGTTGTGGAGTAGATTTTTGTGTAGTTTTCACATTACGAGAATTAGTTATTCCCTTCTTTACAGTAGAAGCATACCTTACTACTGATTTCTGCATTGTGACTGTGAATGAAGAGAAATGTAACTGATTTGAAGTATTATTTTATTACTGATGAAAGATTTTCAGATCCGAAATTGTTGGCGGCTCGTTGCGCGTTTTGGTTTCCCTCTATTCATGTTGTTCTTGCAGTTTCAGGCAATGATCTTGCAAATAAGATATCCAGGATAAGAAGTCACAAATGGAAAAGGAGAGGAGATGGAATGAGATGGGTGCCATTAGTTTGGGTCATTTTGAGATTGCGGATCGGCTTGGCAGAGGTCGATTTGGTGTTGTGCATCTAGCAAGGCATAAACCTAGTGGATGGGTTTGTGCAATCAAAACATTGAAAAGAAGGGAAATCGCTGAACATAAATTGCAGGAGCAAGTGAAGAAAGAGCTAGAAGTTCAAAGTCTGTTACAACATCCGGGAATCGTACGCGTTTGGACATGGATAGTGGAACCAGAAAGAATACATGTAGTGATGGAGTATTGCATGGGAGGTGATTTATATGGTTTACTACAAAAAGAAGGTAAGTTCAAATTGTGGAAAGCATGTTCTTTACTCGTTGGTGCTGTTGAAGGTTTAGCATTTCTGCATGAACATGGTATAGTACATCGTGACGTGAAAGCTGAAAATGTATTATTACGTAATGACGGTAAATCAGTATTAGCTGATCTTGGATGGTGTGCCGAAATGCCAGTTAATGGTAATAACACTAGACTGACTCTATGTGGAACACTAGACTACTTGTCGCCAGAAGCTGTTCGTGGTGAGGGGGTTTCCTTTCCATGTGATGTTTGGGCATGTGGAGTTCTTCTGTGGGAACTACTTACAGGGGATCCACCGTTTGCCCAAGGGACTCCTCAAGATACACATAGAGCTATTGCACGGTCTGTGAAGGAGAAAGATGTGGTTAGTGAAATAGCACTGGCGAAAGGTTTGAGAGGAATGGAGTTTCCCTCAGGCGTTTTCGTTTCCGCGAGAGAGAGAATCGCAGTGAACGAGTTTCTTGAGTGGATTCAGAACAGAAGTGTTGAGGGGAAACAGAGCTGTTAGGTGAGAGGGAACAAGAGATGACGAGTGTTAATGAGGAGATACAGGTGCTGATCCAAGAGGACAAGTATAGGGATGCCCTTAAACTTGCAAGAGCAAACAAAGATGAGGTCACCCCAACACAGTTGGCGTATGTATATTACAAACTTGGAATGGACGATATTGAAAATCTTAAATTGGAATTTGAGAAACGACCAGATGATAAACATAAAAGAACTTTCCAGCATATTTTAGCTCAATATTACTATAAGGTAGGTAAATCTGCCAAAGCACTTGAAATTTACAATGATCTTATTGCATCTTCTTTGAAGAATGTTCAATTCAAATCTGATCTTGTTGATTTGAGTGTTAACCAAAGAGCAGTTTATGCACAACTTCTTCACCAGGATAAAGATGCAAAATGTGATCTTATTTCAACACCAACAGTTTCATATGATCAATTGTTCAATGATGCATTCATTAATATTGTGAATGGTGATCTTGACAATGCTACAGAAATACTTGAAAAGGCTCTTTCATTTGCCAATGAAACACTTGCTGGTGATGCCGATATCCATGAAGAGACGAATCCAATTAAAGTTCAATTAGCATATCTTTATCTATTAAAGAATGATTTTGGATCGGCTAAACAACTTCTTGATGATGCATTACAGAATGGTGCAGAATCAAACAAATCATTAAATTTAATCATTGGTAACAATATAGCAGCTATGAAATCTGAGATAAAGAATCCACATTTATTATTCAGAGAATTGGATTTACCTAACAGTTTTGCGTTGTCAAAGGATAAATTAACAGTTCCACAAATTGAAGTTTTATCACGTAATCTAGTAGAATTGAGGAAAGGTGTTTCTCCAAAGAGTAAATCTGAAGGGTTACATTTAGTTCAGGAGAAAGTTTCTGCTGGTAATTTGCAAGCTGCGATTCAAATTCTTGAGAAAATGGATGTTAACATTCCAGCAATTGGTGCAACTTTGATTGCCTTATATGAACTTGAAGGATGTATGGATAAACTTAGGAAACTTTTACAATCCATTAATACAGAAAACAAGGATTATGCAACATTAATCGAGTTAAAGAAACTTACAGTTAATCTTGATGTTCAACTTGAAGCACCACGTCCGTCAATTGAAGAAGTCAAAAAGCTTGTTTCACATATCGACGTCAATGAACTATCCATTGATGATTTAATGACTCCTCAAAAGAAGAGTTTGAAAACTATCAAAAAGAAAGCTAAGGGGAATTCCAAGGTGAAAGTAATCAAGGAAACACCACTTCATTGGTTACCAAAGAAGGAAAGACCTGATTACAAACCTAAAAAGAAAACTTTAACTCAAGGTTCAACTTGAAAGTTTCATTACTTTTACGATCTATCGCTTTTTGTAACTTTACATAATTGGAAACTATACAAGATTTAACTAAGTAAATAAAGTATCTTCATCTCTTAAATATTCACCAATATCACCTTGTCTGAAAACAACAATTGCAGTTGGTTGTAAATTTCTAGCTTCTATTGTACTCTTTGCCGATACACCGAATCCTAAAGGTGTATCATTCATACCGAAAACAATTACACCTGCATGTTCAGGTATATCATCACTCATTTTACCTATATGTGCCTTTAATACATGATTACCATAAAGGAATGGCATTTCACCATTTGCCTTAATCCAAACTTTATATTTTGCAAGTGGTGCAAGTGTTGAAAGTGACGTTATATGTAATCTGAATTTCCCCGTTTTTGTAAATTTACCAAAACATATACCAACTGACATTAAATTCTTACGGGCAACTGATGTTGCAAATTTAGCAATTGAATCAGGCATATAATAAACTCTATCCTTTTGAACACGGAAAACGTGTGGAACTGTTGGATTTGAGACTAATAACGCGATATTTCTACCGATATAATTGGCAAGCTTTTCAAATACAACCTTTGTTTCTTCCTCTGTTAGTGGTCTCATTGTTTAATGTGTATTTGGGTGTAAGTTATGCGTTATCTCTAGAGGTTTTGTTTAAGTAATATTTAGGGTGAAAAGTTTTAACCTTCTCGATTTGGAAGGTGGAAATTTAATTAATTTTTTAAGTGTTGAAAATTCGCGGCTTGGAAAATAAATATTCTGAACCCAATTTTTTCGTCTCAACGTGAGTTGAAAAAAAAAACTTTCAGCAGTGCAACTGTACAATACACAGTTTACAACTAGTGAAGCTGTGAAACATTCCATAAAATGTCAGAAACAGAGAATCAAAATGTTGAATCTGTGGAACAACTTGTTGCAGACGGCAAGGACACTCAAGCAGAGTCTTCCATTGCTGCCACCGTTGTCAACGACAACGACAACGACGACTATCATGTCGGACAAGTTAGGAAACAGTCAAACAACGTCAATTCTGTTGCCAAAAGAGCCCGTCTACAAGACAAAAAAACGGACACGTGGGTATGCCCTTATTTAATAAGATAAGAAATCATGAAAACTTGATACTAACATTCAAATCTATTATTATTGCACAGTCGTATTACTGATGAAGAAGGTAAACCTGTTTTCGCTGAAGAAGAGCGTAAACCTAAACGTAAAGTTGCATGTATGATTGGTTATTGTGGTACAGGGTATCATGGTATGCAATTGAATCCACCTAATAAGACAATTGAGGGAGAATTATTTGAAGCATTTGTTAAAGCTGGTGCGATTAGTAAGAACAATTCAAATGATTTAAAAAAGAGTGGATTTATGCGTGCTGCTAGAACAGATAAAGGTGTTCATGCAGCTGGTAATGTTATTTCATTGAAGATGATTATTGAAGATGCTAATATTGTTGAAAAAATCAATAATGAATTACCTGATCAAATTAGAGTTTGGGGTATTCAAAGAACCAATAAGGCATTTGATTGTAGGAAGATGTGTGGATCTAGAATATATGAATATTTAATGCCAACATATTCATTTTTAAAGCCAAGACCAGGATCTGTTTTAGCTCAAGAGATTGAAAAAGCTGATAAAGAATTTAAAGATATTACTAGAGAGGATAAAGAAGGTGATTTATTTTGGGAAGAGATTATGAGTGAATGTTCAAAATTTGGAGTTACAAATAATGAAATAAATCAAATTTATGAAGCTAATAAACTTGGACTTGAACTTTCAGTCCCCTTAGAGCATGCTGCAACACAATTTAGAAAGATTTCACGTGATGCTAGAAGTAAATATAGAATTTCCAATGAAAGACTTGAACTTGTACGTTTAGCATTACAAAAATATGTTGGATCACATAATTTCCATAATTTTACTAATGGTAAATCATTTAAAGATCCATCATCTAAAAGATTTATGAAATCAATAACAGTTTCAGAACCATTTTTAATTGAAGGTACTGAATGGATTTCAATTAAAATTCATGGACAATCATTTATGTTACATCAAATTCGTAAAATGATTGGTATGGCAGCATTAGTTATACGTACAGGTTGTCCATTAGAAAGAATTCAAGAAGCATTTGGTGAAACTAAAATCAATATACCAAAGGCACCAGCACTTGGATTATTACTTGAACAACCAGTTTATGATTCATATAATGAAAAATTACAAACTTTTGGACATGAATCATTAGATTTTGAAAAATATAAAGAAGAAATGGATATTTTTAAACATAAATTTATTTATGATAAAATTTTTAAAGAAGAACAAGAAGAGCACGTTTTTAGTGGATTTTTCTCATTTATTGATGCATTTAATGGTGTTAATGAAACTAGTGGATTACCAATTTTCCAATTTTTAACTGCTCGTGGTATTGTTAAAAAGGATGGTGGAGCTGAAGGTGATGAGTAAAGTTGTGTTTATATAGAATGTGTAAAGTAAGTATATTTACAGTTCCAAAATAGGACTAGACTATAAAAGTCTGTCTGTGGGTGGGCTCACCCCATCGGGCTTTGAAACTAAACTAATTTGTCGCGGGAAATCGTCAGGGAAAAAAAGAAAGCAGGTGATTTCAAAGTGGTATCATAATATTCACACACAAACGTGTTGATTAGGCAGGGTTGACTGAGTGTATTGGCAGAGTGCTTTATAAAGACACCGATTCCCTGCTGTAGTGTATTGTATTGTAGTGGGGGTTTTTTCTCTTTCTGTATAGTTAATCGATTAGATTACGAATACTAAAACAAAACAAAACAACACAACAACATATAACAATGGCAGCAACATTAAAGAGACTTGGACCAAATCCATACATTAAGGCATACGCAGCACATATTCCACGTATTGGTGGATGGGCAGCCGCATTAACTGTTTTCTTTGGATGGCCATTTGCTATTGAAGCTGCAAACAGACGTGGATTATGGACACCAAATGGAAATTAAAGATGAACAATATCCTTTATACAAAACAGACTCTATATATTATTCAGAGAGATTTGTATTTCTCGACTATGTAACGAAATTAATGATTTGAAATAAAATTAACGAGCGATGTAGTTATTAGTATGTGAAGTTGTAATTCTTGGAGGCTGAACTGAGTTGATGTTAAATCTGTTTGATACTAGGTATCAAGACTACTTTAGTTTATTCGCTTAGATAAATTTGAATCAATTAGTGTTCACTGATAAAGTTCTTTATTCTTATTACTATTACACATAATACGATTTGTCCCCTTGAAGGAGGAGTTCATACTTTTCCTTGTCAACAATACTACCATCAGTCATTTATTTGATCATGCTTGGTATCATTTGTTGGATTGTTGTGACAGCTTTGTGCATGAGCATGTTTGGAAGCTTACATGTGAAGACTCCACTTTTAGGGCCAAAGAAAGGGGGGCTCATTCAGCCTCAGAGGGCTCCGAGTCAGAAGAAGAGAGAACAGGTCAGACAAGAGTGATGACTTCTTCCAGGTGTAGACGTCTGACTTCGGTCACTTACAGTGTGGAGAAACACACATGCTGACTCCTCACATAGTTAAGCTCCAAAGGAGTCAACAATGGGCACTGACTTGTAGCTGAGACGGGCTGACTCTGGCGCTAGAATTCTCTCTGAATCTCCCCCCAGTTCCGAAGCCTTTGTCACGCCAAGAAGAATCTAGCGGAAAATATTTATGGGGAACAAAGAGATTCGGTGACTGGACTCGACACCCGGTATTCCAAAATGATCTAGAACAATAGGGAGCCCGGAAAAACTAGAGAAAGGGGTGGGTCATAAGCTAGTTTGTCAATCAATTCAATTCAATCAATCAACAATCACCACCCAACGGATTATCTTCAGCCGCGCGCAAATTGCTTAGCTTAGCCGATTTGCCCAGCAGCCTTTTTGCAAATCTATCGCCCGAGAAGACAATCTTCTCAGAGCTTTCTGTCGCGTGGGGGGCGCGTAAGTGGCTTCCCCTGCTTCTGTTGCAGTCCCCAGACGCGTCACGCGCTTCTGGAAATCCCACCACCTGCCCGATTGGGCGCTAGCCGCGCTTCCACAACCCGCTAAGCGCTAAGCGCTATTAATAAAACTTCTTCCATGCGTCGTTTCTAGAACAGCTTTAAATAGTTCACTATCCCTGCCCCTATTTCATCCGCTTTAATATCTCATCTTAGTTTAGTCAGGTCCCATATATTATTATCATCTCACATAGATTCAGTGAAGATAGTTAGTTGATAATAAAATCATTAAATCTCACATTTCCTTACTATCAATCTAACCACTATACATCAATCACAGTATATCGCAATTATTTTTTAACACCATCGTCTAAGACCCACAATACAATTGGTGCTATTTCCCATTCATCACTATCACGAACGCGCACGCTTCTTCCATTCATTGCTTCTCTCGCTTTTGCAAGCTTGGTTAATCTCTTCAACCAAGCCACTAAAAGCTTTACTTTCCAAACTTTGAATTCCTCTATTACTATAAGTCACGTTATTGGTGCCACTCTCAATTTCTTAATTTCTCATTTTCTCAATGAACAACTTCTTTATACGAGACAATGATCAACCTATCTATCACATTAAACACGAACCTAAATCTGAATCTCACCATACATCAAATTCAAGTACAACCAATACTTTTACCAACGCTGAAAATTTCTATCCACCAACGGATCCTGCCTCAGATTTTGTACCGTCACCGACACCCTCCTCGCTTTCAACAGCGAAGACTTCTCTGTTTTCGAGGAGCGTCTATCAACACAACACCAACAACACCAACACGAACAACAGCAGCAAGAGTAGCAGTAATATCAAACTTAGTGGGAATAAAGATCAACTTACTTCAGCTTTACCTAATTCAGCATCTACTTCCACATCATCGGCCATTTCTACATTAGCTTCTGCTACCGTTGAATTAACAACTTCAATCCCACCATCTGCACATATTCTTTCACAATCAAATTCAGCTAAACAACTTCCTTATACAAAATTTCATAATAGTGATACTTCAAAGTCCTTACCGTTGAATATTCACCCTTCTCAATATATGAGCAAAGAAAGTAATCCTAGTGAGCGTCATGCTTACAAACACAATACTTATTATCAAGAAGAAGAAGAGGAGGAGGAACAACAACAACAAATAGAAAACAACGATGAATCTCAACTTCAATTATTACAATCAAATTATAATCATTTCAACCATGAAGATAATAATAATAATAATAATAATCACCATCACCATCTTCATCACCATCTCCAAAGACATTTACAACCTAATAATCAACATCCATCTTTAGACAATTACGCTCAACAAAAGTATATTTACAACAACCTTCATCACAACAATCATTATCATGATCATAAACAACATGAACAAAACTCACCTAATAACAATAATACACTCATTAATGATAACTATCCTGTTTATACTTCCAAAACAATTAATGCAACAGAATCAGCTCAAGATTATCATTCATCTTTACTATATACAAATTATCCACAACATGAACATCATATAAGTGAAGATTCCTTCACAACAAATAATGACTCGTTGAGAAATCTTCCTGAATTTACATTTCCTCAACATACAAATCCCTCATTTACTTATCCATCATTATCAACTCAACCACCGATCCAAAATGATTCTCAATTAAACTATCATAGAAGTAATGAATTCTTTGATTATCCTTCATCGCACACACATTATATCCCTCAAACTGCATTAGCTCAATCCAACATTAATATTCACTACCCATCTACATTAACAGAACGAAATAAAAGCCAAACTGCTTTATACACTGATCCATCTTTCCAACCACCATCTAGATTATCCGTTTCACATGATCAAACAAGACTTCAAGTAGTGAAATCTTCAGTTCCTTGGACATACAAGGAAAGCAAACAATTGATGCGTTTACGTGAGAAAGGTTTAACATGGAAACAAATCTCTCAATCTTTTAAAAATAGAACATTAAATGCATGTCAATTCAAATGGAAACGTATAATGATGAATGGTGGAATTGAATTTAGTGATGATGAAAATGATGAAAATGATAATGAAAATAATGAAAATAATGATGATGATGATGATGATGATGATGATGATGATGAAAATGTAAAAACACAAAGTAAATCAAGTGATGGCACTTTAAAAGAAAGAGATGGAACAATTGAAAGATTATCACATCCAATATTTACTACTGGATCTGATTCTTCTTCTGTTGGTATGAAACGATCAAGTGAATCTGAAGCTGAAGAAACTGAAATCAAACGTCATAAATTAGGTGTTTCATTATCTCAAATATACAATAGTTCAGGTTCAATTCCTTTACGTTATTCCCTAAATCAATCACATCGTGTTCGACAACCTATTCCAGGTAGTGTTTTCGCTTCAGAATCATCATTCTCTTCAGGACCAAGTAATACAGAAATTGAATCCACTCCATGCAATCAAGAACAGGAGAAAGAAGATGATTTTTTAGATTTTTCTGGTGTCTAACTGGACTATATATTATATTATTATTTACTACCTTGTTTAACTATTTGTACACTAATTCTGGCTACCCATTTTATAAAATCCAAATCCAAACCCCGCGAATTCAAATCAAATTTAATGTCAGGGCTCAGTGAAAAGATGATGCCATCTTTCTTCGGATGTTCAAACATCAGACAGGTAAGTATCTCAAAAAACAACCGTACTAAATGATACTCAAACTGATTACAGTGCTGTTACTTATCATTGGAACTATTACATTTGTTCATAAATTTAAACATCCTGTTTTTCTTTACAAACCTTGGAAAAAATTCAATGATAAATACAGAGTGGTTGAAGATTTATATTTAGTTCCATTACTATTTGATTTCTTTCAACATTATGTTATTCAATGTAGGATAACGAAACGATTTTCAATATGGTATGAATTTGAAAAAATAGCTCATAAATCTTCAAGGAAAGTAGCACTTAAATATCCGAGACAAGTTAAAGATTTTAAACAATTTGGTGATGATGCATTCATCATTGATTCATTCACTTATGGTGAACTATATGAATGTATTTTAAAAATGTCACATATTTTAAAATTCAAATATAATGTTAATAAAGGTGATGTTGTTACATTATATTTTATGAATAAACCATTATTTATTATACTTTGGTTATCATTATGGAATTTAGGTGCAACTCCTGCATTTATCAATTATAACCTTACATCAAATCCTTTAATTCACTGTATCAAAGTTGTTGATTCAAAAATACTTTTCGTTGATGATGAATGTTTGACAAATTTTAATAAGACTAGAGATCTTATTAAAACTGAATTGTCACATCTTGAAATTGTCGATATAAACGAAATTGATACAATGAATTTAATAAAATCTAATGATTCACCAATGTTTAGACAATCTGATAAATTAAGAGATACAGGTTCAAATTTTTACGATCCAGCAATTCTACTTTATACTTCAGGTACAACAGGATTACCAAAATCAGCTGTAAATTCATGGAGGAAAATGTTTATGGCTGCACATTTATTCCCACATGCAATGCATATAGATAAAAATTCAAACATTTATACAGCAATGCCACTTTATCATGGTACTGCATCTATCTTGGGTGTTGTCCCTGCTTTAATGAAAGGTGCAACTATTTCAATTGGTCATAAATTCTCATTATCAAGTTATTGGACTCAAGTTAAACTATGTCAATGTAATACAATTCAATATGTTGGTGAAGTATGTAGATATTTAGTTGATTCTGATGAACTTATTAATGAAAGAGAATGTTATGGTAAAATTAAACTTGCTTATGGTAATGGTTTAAGACCTGATATTTGGATGAAACTAAAGGAAAGATTTGGTATTTTTGCTATTGGAGAATTTTATTCTTCTAGTGAAGCACCATTTGCAACAACATGTTATGAATTTAATGGTATTGGAATCGGTGCACTTCGTAATAATGGATATTTAGCTGATAAATTCTTATCATTACAATATCAATTAGTGAAAATGGATCCAGATGATGAAACAAGTATTTATAGAAATCCTAAAAATGGATTATGTGAAGTCCCTGGTGTTAATGAAAAGGGAGAGATGTTAATGAGGATTTTAAATCCTAAAAATGTCAAAGCTACTTTCCCCGGTTACATCAATGATGATAATGCAACTTATTCGAAAATTATCAAAGATGTTTTCCGTAAAGGTGATGCATGGGTTCGTAGTGATGATTTAATGAGGAAAGATGAATTGGGTTGTATTCATTTTGTTGATCGTATGGGTGATACTTATAGATGGAAATCAGAAAATGTAAGTACAACAGAAGTTGAAAATGAATTACTCTCATATATACCTGAATTGAAAAATTGTGTTGTTGTTGGTGCAAGAGTTGAAAATCATGAAGGTAGAGCAGGTTACGCATTAATGCAAACAATTAATAATAATAATGAACTCAAAGACAATGTTAAATTACAGAAATTACTCGATAAAATTGCTCTAGTTTCATATACTCACCTTCCACATTTTGCAAGACCTGTGTTTGTCACTTTTGAAAACATTGAATTAACGGAAAATCATAAAATCAGTAAAAAACTTTTCCGTGATCCTGTTTTACCTGCTGGAAAAAACGGTACACTCAAAGTCTACTACTTGAATGGTAAGTCCAGGACCTATGAATTATTAGACAATGCTACATATGAACAGATTAAAGAAGGTAGCCTCAGATTGTAAGTCAAGGTTGTAAATGTGTTAGATTTTCCAGTTGAAGCGTTCTGTTTTTTATTCCGGTACCGGCGGAGTTGAATTTGTTGTTTGCCGCACGTGCCCCTTTTCAGTCTTGACTGTTTCAGCAAACACATGCAACTAACAACCACCCCCATAGAGTAATGGAAGTGTATACTGCAGCATACAGGAGATAGGAATATATCCAAACTAAACAGGGTACAAGCTGCTTTGTGTTCACAAATCGGAGTGGCTACAAATAGCGTTACAAATTTGGCCGGTATTTACGTTGAGTGAAAAAAAAAGTTGTATGACTGATTCGACAAATTGCTCCGGTCCGGCTGACGACAGATCAGTGTAATAACCTTATAATAATCACATTTGCCCATTTGGGGGGTCTTCCCCTTACAACTACCACTTGTACTTTCTCTTTCCCTCTGTAGAACAGACCCAGATATCGCAGACACACAGACATGACTGTATGTACTACCTACCTACCTACCTACTGTATGGCCCGGCGACGTGAGCCAGGGCGCTCCCGTGAAATTTGGATGACTACTCGCCCAAGGGGATGACATGCAACATAATACCGACACTGATGAAAATTCCTAGAGCAGTCATCCAATTTGTATCTCTTTCATAATACTAACATCAACTCTATTCTCAACAGCTACAATCCAAAATGTTCATTCAAAATCCAAATGTTGGTAACAGAAAGCAAATTGAGGACTGGAGAATCACAGGTTACAACCCATTAACCCCTCCTGATTTACTTCAATCGGAATACCCACTAAAACCAATCAACGAACAGGTTATTCTCAAAGGTAGAGATGATACTGTTGAAATTTTGAAAGGTAATGATGACAGACTTTTGATTGTCATTGGTCCATGTTCGATCCATGATCCAGTAGCTGCTTTAGATTACTGTAATAGACTAGCAAAAATCAACGGAAAACTCAAGGGAGAACTCCATATCGTTATGAGAGCTTATCTTGAAAAGCCAAGAACAACTGTTGGTTGGAAAGGTTTGATCAATGATCCAGATATTGATGGTTCCTTCAACATAAATAAGGGTTTAAGAATTTCAAGAGAACTGTTTGTTAAACTGACTGAAAAACTGCCAATTGCAGGTGAAATGCTTGACACTATTTCACCACAATTCTTAAGTGATTTATTCTCTGTTGGTGCAATCGGTGCAAGAACTACTGAATCACAACTTCATAGAGAGTTGGCTTCTGGATTATCCTTCCCTGTTGGTTTCAAAAATGGTACCGATGGTACTTTAGGTGTTGCAATTGATGCACTTAAATCTGCATCTCATCCACATCATTTCCTTTCAGTTACAAAACCAGGAGTTGTTGCTATTGTTGGTACTGAAGGTAATGAAGATTGTTTTGTCATTTTAAGAGGTGGTAAGAAAGGTACAAATTATGATGAAGCATCAGTTAAGGAAGCACAAGATGCATTGGTGAAAGCTGGTAGTGCTAAAGAAGGAGAAGCTAGAATTATGGTTGATTGCTCTCATGGTAACTCTCAGAAAAATCACAAGAATCAACCTAAAGTTGCAGCTGAAATCGCAAGACAAATCGCTAATGGTTCTCGTAGTATTTGTGGTTTAATGATTGAATCTAACATCGAAGAAGGTAGACAAGATGTACCGCCTTTAGAACAAGGTGGAAAGGATGCACTTAAATATGGATGTTCCATTACTGACGCTTGTATTAATTGGGATGATACTGTTTCTGTTCTTACTGAACTAGCAGAAGCAGTTAAAGCAAGAAGAAATTTGAAAAAATAATTTCTTTATACTGTTATCCCCTCCTATTCCGCTTTACTTATTATTCTATAATTTCTGTTAAATAGTCGTTTTCATTCAAATTTACTCTGGCTATAGAGTTTTCAACTTATACATAAAATGTCGTAGATTATACTATTTACATGTTTCCTTTCTACATCAACTTACAACATCGATGTAAGTACATTAGTTGCAATTTTCACACCAAGGCTAACTTTCCTTTTCCCCTCCGTAAAATCTTTCAACTGAACTTCACTAGTATGTTTCATTAAATTATCAACTTCACCCTTCATAGCATTACGTAGTTCCTCATCTTTAGTTATTACAAGAGCATTCGTTTCAAGATCTAACCCATATGATCTTTTAGTATAATTGGAACTTCCAATAACTGTAATACATGGTGTCTCTTCCTTTGGTGGTGTGATCCAAAGACCCTTGGCATGATATGACCATCCGTTGGGTGTATTAACTACACCATTTTGCCATTCGTACATCTTGATCCGATCTTTCACATCACTACCGTTTTGCTTTGAATGTTTATCCAATTTTTGTAAGAAAAGTTGACAATTATAAACGTATGCATCCGGTAAATAATAGCTAATTCCCTTAGATTTGTAAAATGAATTCGATTCTGGTGATGCAGTGATTATATCACCAAAAGCTTGACAATTTATAAGTTTGTTACGAATCTGTGGATGTACATTGAAGTAACCTGCAGTAATGGTAAATTTTGATGACTTGTTATCTAAAAGTGAAAGAACACGGAGGATTCCTTGAAGTTCTGTAGATTGATCTTGAATTAGCAATGGTGTAAATGAAGAAATTGGATAAACTATGGTAACTGGATCTTTCTTTATTGTCTCATCTAAAACGCTATCCTTTTCATCAAAAGGCTCAACATCAATAGCCTTTTGCTTTGATTTAAGAATAGGTACTAAAACTCTAGATGCATCATGCTGAAATCTTTCTAAATTCATACCTGGTTCAGATGCTTTATTCGAAGTAGGCCAATCTAAAAAGAACCCTTCTTTCCTACTCTTACTTGGAGATATTTGGTAGCTAAGTGAACTGACAGCATTTTGAACACGGTGGTAATAGTTTGTCAAATCCTTATTCTTGAAAATATAATATCTATCTTGTCTATTAGTGAAATAATCATTGGATAAATTGGCACCTGAAAGAATTACCTCATCATCAATACCATAAATTTTCATATGTTGCAAACCATAAATTTCATTCAATCTTGGAGGTGTAATAAGCTCTTTAAAACCATGAAGATGTGTTGTATGGTAAAGTCTCAAATTTACACGCTGTTTACCGTATTTTTCAACTAGGGGAAGAATCAATGTTGCTGTAGAATGGTTCGGTAGATCTCTTGTTGAACGTAAGCAATCTAAAAGTATATCTACTTTCAACTTTGGCTTCTTCGAAAGTTCTTCATTGATTAAATCAACTAATTCATGTTGGCCCTTACCTATATACAGTGAAGATAAAAATATTCTCTCCTTAGAATTACGAATCTTTTCAAGTAATGTAGCATAGAAATCAGCCGGATGTGTAAGAATTTCAACTTCTCCCTTCTCAAGTTCAAACCTAGGTGCAATAGCATCTAATTGTTGAATTGTACCTCGAAGTAAGGGGCTAAATGTCAAGTAGTTAACCAATGGTGGGTTACCAACTCTTATCGTTGAAAATTGATGTTTTGCATGATGATGTATCACACAGGACAGTCTATGCATCTGAGAATTCAATGCAGGAAGCAT
>SELW01000623.1:0-55737 GCA_004931855.1 Pichia inconspicua
ACTCTGAATTGATAGGTGAGTCTGAGTTCCATGTTTCAACAAATTCCACTGTTTTTTTTAGCTTCTTTGCCATGAACACTTATAGCCGAATCATATCGTCTCTGAACTGCTTACTTTTCACTGTCTGATGTGTAGTGTTATCACGTGAGTTAATAATTACTGAGTTTGGCTAGTTGTTTTAAAATTTGTAGTTTCCGAGATAGTTTAGTGGCTAGAATTTCCGCTTGTCACGCGGGAGACCGGGGTTCAATTCCCCGTCTCGGAGAATTTTTGAAGGTTATATGATGACTACAAATGGAAAAGAGTGAACAATCTCCTAGTTTAACGACTTTGAGGAGAAACCAGTTGCCTTCCTTCTGATCACCTTTCTTTTTACTCAGTTGTTTTTGTTGTGAAATATTTAATCTACAGACCTAAATAGATGCTTATATGCTTCTATGGATGAGATTTCTTTCAATTCCAAAGGCCAATATTCTTCCCCGATAATTGTATTCCATTGTTCTTGCGACTTACCTTCAATCAAACATAGCCGCATGGCAGCTTCTCTTTGTTTTTTTTTCCTTGAAGCCTTTCCACTTGCCGACTCTTTCAACCCCCCTGTTTTTTTAGAGTAAATTAGGGCGTTTTTGAGGAAGTTCTTGCAATTATTTTGTAGAATTGTATGATTCTGTATTGATTCAGGGAGATCCATCATTGACCTTTCTAGGTCTATATCAGCACGCTCTATATAAATGGAACAGAGTAAAGATATGTATTTACTTAGTACGTCATTTTCTCCCGTGTTTGACTTTTCTATTTCAGATATGTTATTTCTCAAACGATCCGTTAGAACTCTATATTTATTGTTCAGGTCGGTGAGTACCTTCCATTTGAGATTAGAATCAATTGTAAGATCAACACTATCAAACTTTTCAATAAATGATCTTGTGGATGATGCTTCATTAAGCAGTTTCTCAATTTCATTTTGCAAATCTTCTTCCGAATTCCAGATATTGAGAAAGTTGTCGTATCCTAATGCTCTAGCACCGCGTTCCTTTAGCTTCGAAATCCTTAAGTTGACGATCAAATGATGTGGCAAATTTTGATTCGACAAAATATTTGCAATATTGTCTAATCTGAGTGTGAATTCAGCCAGTATAGTATCCATGAAATCTAGCAGTTGTTGACTAAATAGAACCTCATAAACACAAGAAATCATTCTATATCCTTCTATTACCACTTCACATAAATTCTCGGTAGAATCATTTAGGCTAGTATCTTCTCTCTCTGCTGATAGGAATTTATCCAGAACTGTAATAAATGCACTTTTACATCTTAAAATGGCACACACAATCTCACTTTCATAATTCAACTGATCAGGTAACGACATTTCCGAAATCGACTTTTCAATTAGTTCGAAGTATGCAAGTGCTATATTATAGTAAAGATCCCAGCCAAGTGAATTTTGTTGGCCGGATTCAATCAAAAGCTTTTCACTGAAATCAAAGCTTTTGCAAATAGAGATGATATCTCCCAAAAATCCACCTTCGTCATTATCATTAAGTGCATCTGCACAATTTTCAAGATTCGTCAATATAATAGAGTCATCTTTGATGTATTTATTATAAACATCAAACTTTAATCTTGGTAGATTGTATAATGCGTCTGGATTTGTAGGATCAAGCTTTAAAGAGTCTCTATAGCTTTGGTAAGCTCTATAATAAAACCTTAATGCTTTTGATATATCGGAGCTAAACCAACGATCTCCTGAGTCTTCATTTATGACACCTTGATCATAAAACTCCTCTGAAGATGCCGGAAGTGATTTGGATGGTTCTTCAGTCTCTAAATATCTACTTCTGTTCAAAACCGTTTTAGTTATTCTCATCTTCTGTAAGCTAGACCAAGCTAGTAATTCAGAAAGGTAATGCAAGAGTGCTGTTATTGATGTGAAGAATTGAAGCTGACAGTTTCCATTCCGTTACTAAAATGCTAACGCGTATCTTAACATGCACATGATTCTGAAATCATTAGCGCTTAAGAGCCCCATGATATCATCCCGTTTAAATTTATGAGTTGTTACTGCTTGAAAATACACTTATCAGTTAATGAATGATACACATAGTTTGTTTGCTGCTAATGAGATCATAGCTGATAACATTCCTTCCAGTTATCAGCCTTGTACCATGTACATTCTTCTGCTAATGTATCAATTAAATCCTCAACATCCACAATTTGTGAAGATTCATGGAACAGATTTTACAGACGCACGGAGTTTTTGCTCTCCATCGGAACCAACTGACCATTGCAAATTAACTGGCAATAAGCTACTTGATCCCCATAAAATCATGCTTGTTGAGCAAGCTTTGATTGGCTTCAAAGAATTTGCCCAGAAACATAACCTTGAAGCTGCTTCAATAAAGGGTAATCAATCAGTTTATCAAAAAAAGCTACTAGTTGAGGTCACAGGATCTATCAAAAGATATAATAAAATAGTCAACTATCAAAAAGGCAAGCTTAGTGTTTTGACAAAGCATGAAATCATAAGGCGGGTTAAACAACAGAAGGATCATCACCTTACCAACTTTCTACAGCGACTTGTTCATAATTGTCCTCAAAATTGGATACCTGAACTGAATAGTATGTACGGGCTTGATGAGATTGTTGATGACATAGGCTTTTACAACTCCCAAAATCAACATGGTTTCCTGACGCAAGGGAATGCCACATCTTTGATCTGTAACCATCACAGACTTTTAACAGATCCTCCAATCAATGCGCCTACAGACTACAGCAAAACAAACAAATATGTTGAGGAACTTTATGCAGAAATCAAGAGAGAAGATCTACACATTCTAGATGATACTTCTTTTATTGTCAGTATCACGAATAAAGAAACAGAGTCAAATGAAACACCTGATGATTACGTGAGCTGCAATGAATTCTCATCCACGAATGACCATCTGAACGTGGCTTCCAACAATCTATTGAATTCGAACCCATACATCTCAAGTACTCCAAGTGTTGACTATTCAAATGAACATTTACATCTTGCTGATGCTACAAATAAGGTTCTTATTAAAGGGTTCTCACCCAGAATTTCTGAGAATTATTTGATAAAGAATCAAAAAACAGGAGCCTTGGAGATAACTGATTCTTTTGAGCTATATTTAAAGATTCCAGGATTTAAAAATAATACCTATACACTAAGTTTCAGAAATTCTTTTGATGTGTATCTTACCATTTTAGGTGATACCAATGTCTGTTTAACAAAATCTTATGAGAATACCATAAAGAAGCTTATAACGGATAAGTTTAGTTCAGGAAGGTCATATGAAATACCTGATAACATATATTCCCAGTATTTAGAGGGAAAAAGTTATGTCTGCACATCAGGATTTCAACTCAGATGATTTCTCCGTGACACCGGAGTTAAAACTTATTTTTAGCTTAAAGCGAATTCAAATTTTTGGAGATTGATCGAACAAATCTCGATTTCGATTCAATCACCGTTGATGTGTTTTTATATACAGAGTTGTACCCTGTCAGTGATAACCATTCGTTCATCAAATAAGTATAAATGCCACCCAAAAAAACAACTGAAAAGTTGATTGCTTTCAGTAGATCGATAGAGAGCTCTTTCAAATTTGGTGCTCATGTTGGAATGGCAGGAGGAGTATTTAATGCCGTTGATAACGCCATCAATTTAGGTTGCAATTCTTTTGCTCTATTTCTGAAATCACCACGACGCTGGGACTCACCTCAGATTTCATCAGATGATGCTGAAAAATTTAAGGATTTATGCAAGAAGCATAATTACAATCCTCGCACAGATATACTGCCACATGGATCCTATTTTATTAACATGGCAAATCCTGATGATGAAAAATGGCAAAAATCATTTGATTGCCTTTTGGATGATCTAAAAAGATGCGAGCAACTGGATATTGGTCTGTATAATTTTCATCCAGGATCTTCATTGGGGGATGATTCAATCAAATCTTATAAATTCAGACCTGAAATTAAAGCAAGCAGGGGTGTACGCCGTTTAGCTGATGGCCTGAATCGTGCAATAAAAGAGACAAATTTTGTGAAAATTGTAGTCGAAAATATGGCAGGTCATGGTAATTACGTATGCGGCAATCTAGACGATTTCCACGATCTTTTTCAACTCCTTGAAGATCCCAGCAGAGTAGGAGTATGCATTGACACATGCCACTCATTTGCAGCTGGTTATGATTTGAGTCATGAGGAGGGGTGGCAAAACTTTTGGAAAGAGTTTGATGAAAAAGTCGGGTTTGAGCATTTATCTGCTATACATATCAATGATTCTATGGCCCCACTTGGAGCCAATAGGGATCTTCATCAAAAGTTAGGTTGGGGATTTTTGACTTTGGAATGTTTCCGGTTATTAGCCAACGAAGAAAGACTGCAAGGAATACCTTTGATTTTGGAAACACCCGTTGATGGAAAGGATGACAGTCAATACGGAGAAGAAATTAAGCTTCTGGAATGGCTAGTTGGAAAGGAAAAGGACGATGCTGAATTTTTGGAGAAAAAAGAAATGTTTCAAAAACTGGGGTCAAAAAGTCGTGCTGAACAGGCTGCTAAATTTGAGAAGAAACAAAGCACCAAACGGAAATCTAAAGAAAAAGATATTGCAAGTTTAATAAATGTCAAAAAGGCGAAAAAAGAAAAAGCTTGAACATATGTAGAACATTATATATAAAAGATGATTACTATAAGTACGTCAACATGATGATTTCTGTCTTTGCCATTAGACAGAAAGTTATTAAGATTAGATTTTTATCATCATTTATGATTGAAAGCGTAGTTATAATAATACAATCGTGTGATGAATTGAATACTAAATTCAAACAAACCGAGCGAGACAATAAAACTAGTATTTTGTTGTGATGCATTTCATAGTAAGTGTAGTGAGAGGCAGTATCTATGAATCTTGCCTCAATTCAGCATCTACATCAGCTGAAAGCTGCTCAAACTTTCCCTCTCTATCATCATTATCAATGGCCTCATCAATAGCATCTTTCAATTGTTGGTCCAATGGTTTTGCCACATCCTGCTTTGGCACCAGCTTCTCACCAGCAGCTTTCATTTTATTAGCAACTTCAACATTGTCGTCTAAAGAGTCCTTATCAACGACTCTATTTTCCTTCAAAGAATCTTCCTCTACATTTACATCCAACCCACTATTTCTTCCTGATACCATCTTGTTAATACCATCCTTTTTCTTTTCATTCTCTGTAACCTTTGCTTGTGTATCAACTACATCATCAGGGTTTACACTATCAACCTCCTCCTTAGCAATATTTTCAACTTTCTTTTTAGCAGGAGCACTGTTACCTACAGGTCCAACACCTTTAATCCATTTCTTGATAAACTGCGATCCATCGAATTTAGGCAAAGGATGTGCTTCGGTATTGAAAACAATGTTCTTGAGATTCCATTTGTCAACCTCATCATTTTGAAGACCTGATTTTGTAGATCCTTTATCATCATCAAAAAGGAGATATAAATACTTTAAGGTTTCTGCCAGCCAAAAAGATTCCATGTTATCAGCAAGTACTGGCGGGTCAGTTGTACAGTCTTTCAAGCAAGTGTACCGTGGATTTTTACCATTTGGATCAGTAACTTTGGTGTATTTGACAAAATTTTGAAAAATTTCCCAACCCCATTCACGATAGATTTCATCATTTGTGATTTTGTAAAGGTAATAAAGTGTTTCCACAGTTTCTGGTCTTTGTAAATTATGTTTGTCATTTGGCTTGACATAGAAATCTCCACGAGAACTACGTACCATTCCTCTCTTTGTCTCTTGGTTGTATTCCTTATCTGTATTGAGGATAACAATTTCAGGAGATAAATGTGTACCTGGGGTATCATGATACATATGATAACACGTTTTAGCTAACTCTTTTGCAGTATCAAGTTGTTCAGCATGAAAACTATCCCACCAAGGTTGAACTTTGGCTTCTGTTTCAGTTAAACCATTTGTTGCACCAAGGGCAAATAGACCTCCAATAAAACAAACCAAATGGTCCATTTTATCATCAACCGGTCCATCCATACCACCGGGCAGCTCTCCAAAATAGACATATTTACTTGGATATGATTCCTTCATTAGGTGTTTTTTGATTCCCTTGAATGCATCTTGATACATATCAAGATAGATGTCTTCGTTAGTTTGTAAATATTGCTTCAATAAATACTCATAATATGAATCACCTCTAGATCCTAATCTAATCAGATCTTTGGTAAACTCACCTGAAGTTTGGCTGACATAGATTGGTGCTAGACCGTCATATTTCTTAGATACTCCAGCCTCTGAGTATTGATTTCTATGTAAGTAAGACATGACCTTTTCAGCTGCATCCCAAAAGTATGCTTCACCAGTTAAATTGGAAAGGTATTTGAATTCAAGTTGTAAAGTAGCTATTTCTGCAGTACTTGCACCCAATGCAGGGAATCCTGATCTTCCAGGCTTCTCCTTTTTTAAATTTAGTTCCATAGCTGGAATTCCTGATGGTGTATCAAATGCTGTAACTAATTTGTTTCCTAAGAGTACCGCCTTTTCTAAGAAAATGTTTTCTTCTGGATCATCCGATAGATAATGGGCAGACAATAAGCCACCTAGCATTCTGATTGTAGTTTCGAATACATTTACATCCGTGTTGATGTTATAGTTCAACTCTTTATCAACCCAAGACTTTGCATCTTCAAGTTCCTCCTTACAGTCCATCAACATGAGTGTATCTAAGGAATCAACTATGATCCAACCCAAAGGTTCCGAACCAATATTTTTCCCTTTCTGTTTGACAGGGGAATAAACATCATACCCCCAACCATGTTTCACATAATCATTCCAACTCTCGAGAAAAGTTTCCTTGACTAGATTTTTACGGCTAGACCATAACGCAGAAGGGTTTGATTTTGAGGAACCTGAATTGTAGAATCCAGCAGAAGAATCAAAAAGCCAATTGAAGAGAAAATAAATTCCAATGGAAATAAAGAATGCTTTCGTTAACATTTTATATCTGTGGTAGAAGTTACGAACTAACCTCCAATATTGCGAGTCTTTGTAGTTGTTGGAAAATGATTTGTCTTTGTAAGAATAGAATTGGGGAAGACCGTTATTGTATTTTGATTTGGTTTTAGTTTTGGGACGTAAAGAAGCCATAATATATGCAACTTCCTTTTCAAATCAACCTTTGATAGCAGAGAGGACGAAAACTATCAGCAAAGTGTCACACTTGGTGGAGCGGTTGTGGTCAAATACTACGTGAACTTTGTTCTTGCGCGGTGGTCCAGCGCAGAGGCTTAATCTTAAAGCTGAAATTCAAAATTTGTAGTGAATTGGATCTAGCTCGCGAGCTGGCGAATTTTTGGTTTTTACTGAAAATTTAATGGGTCTCCATCATTCGTGCAGTGGATTCAACGGCTATTGGTATGAATCATAGTTGGATCTAACAGATAAATTATTCCACACCAACCTATTTGTTGATCCCATAATAAGATACATTAATTCTGAAAAGTTTTATTCACTCAACCAGAATAAGAAATGCCATCCGCAAATGTTCCATCTCAAGCTATTGGTGCACCAATTCCAAATAATACTCCGCATGCAGTGTCAGTAACTTTGCCTACTTGGGAAGCCACGGTTGGATACGAGGAAGGAGAGGATTGGGTTGTTACTAAAATGAATTCAGGATATCCTCGTTTCTTTATCCATAATGATATCCAACAATTGTGCAAACTACTTGAATCATCATACGCTAGAGAGAATGAAAAATGTTTCATTTTCCCCACTTATAATATTGCTAAAAGATGCAGAGCATTCATTAAAGAGAAGGCTAAAACTATGAATCCATCTTTAGAACCAGCTGTTAGAATCTTACAGCTTTCTACTCCAAGTCCTGCTAATTCAGATGAGGAGTCTACTAAAATTGAAGCTAATATTGCAGTTGTCTTTTTCCCATCCGAACTTTTCTCTTTGGCAAAACAATATTGGCAACATACAGGTGAAGGTATTTCATCCAGATTAGGTGAATACTTTTTATCAGAAATGAAGACTAAACTTCAAGCAGAAAGCAATAATAGATCATCATCATCAACAACTTCATCTCATTCACCTCGCACATCTAGATCTTCTCGAAGTTCGATCTCTCTTTCAAACATGAACAATAAACAAGAAAGTGCAACATTTATTGAGGAGAGGTTTGGCCGTAACTTGGATTTGAGATTTGCCAAAGATGCGAAGATTATTCTTAGGGAGAGACTTGCATCAGAATACGACCATGAATATGTTGATAAAGATAATGTTTATCTTTATCCATCTGGTATGGCGGCGATCTTTAATGCTCACCGTGCAGTATTAGCTTGCTCTGATGATCAAGATAGTAAAACTTTGAAGTCTGTATGTTTTGGTTTCCCCTATGTTGATACATTAAATATATTAAGAAAATGGGGTGCTGGTGTTCACTTCTATGGATTTGGTGATGATGAATCATTAGATGATCTTGAATTACGTTTAGAATCTGGTGAAAGAATTTTATCCTTATTTTGTGAGTTTCCTTCTAATCCACTTTTGAAGACACCTGATATTATTCGTATCAAACAATTAAGTGATAAATTTGGTTTTTACGTAGTAGTTGATGATACTGTTGGTAATTCACGTAACGTTAACGTTATTCCATATTGTGACATTGTTGTTTCATCTTTGACGAAAATTTTCTCGGGAGATTCTAATGTTATGGCTGGTTGCATGGTATTGAATAAAAAGGGTAAAAATTATGAGAAATTGAAGACATTCATGGATGAAGATTATGAAGATTTCTTTTGGGCACAAGATGCAATTTATCTTGAGCGTAATTCTCGTGATTATCAAGATCGTTCAAGTGTAATGAACAAGAATGCTGAAGCAGTTTTAAAATTATTCTTGAATTCACCATTGATTTCTAAAGTTTTCTATCCAAGTGTTACATCTTTAGAATCTAAGAAACATTATGATATAGTAAAGCGTGAAAATGGTGGTTACGGTGCGCTAATGTCTATTGTTTTCAAAGATCAGATTGATGCTATCTGCTTCTTCAATACTATTAAACTATCAAAAGGTCCATCTTTAGGTACCAATTTTACATTAGTCTGCCCATACTCTATTCTTGCACATTTCAAAGAACTGGATGAAGTTTCCAAATGGGGTGTGGATCCTAATCTAGTCAGATTGAGTATCGGTATGGAGAAAACTGAAGATTTGATCTCTCTGATAGATGAAGCATTGAAGGCAGCTCAAGAGCAACACGAAGTTTGAAATCTTGTTTATGTATACGGTATTATGTCATAATCATTTACATGGAGTTATCTGTAGAGTGACTGATAGAACATGCAGGTAATCATTGAATATTTTGTCATTAGTTTATAAAAACAAATAAATAAATAGCTTTAAATAACTTAATTAGCTAGATGATTGAAATATCGATAAATAACTTAAATGTTAATTTATTTCTTTTCAACATCACCACTTGCGAATCTTGGATGTCTTGGATCATTGATAAATTCTTCAGTATTTTCAAGAGCAGCTGCTGCCTTGGAGATTAAAACAGTGGTGACACCGACTATAATGAGAGAAAGATAAGAATGTTAGTATTTTGAAAATAAGATGGTTGAAGTTAGTTCAAGTTTTGTGAATAAAACAAATGGAAAGAGATCAAGTCAATTGTAGATTATCTAGGATAATGTTTCAAAAGTAGTTGATTGTGATGTCTGTAATCGATAGTTTGAAATTCATTTAGTCGACTTGAATGATACAGTTGAATACATACATCCGACAAAAAATGGCCAGTAGTACTTGACAAGTGGAAACTTGTATGCCTTAACACCCATAAATTGCATTGTAAATGTTAGTTGGTTGTTGCAGTTGAAGGGAGACACATTGTATCCTGACATTCTCTTGTTCGCAAGATGTACAACGCTGGCGATTCTCGCTGGGAGCGAAACCTGGGGCAAGACCTTCTTGGCGCGCTGCGTAACCACAGTTGGGTTAGGGACAACCTCATTCAGACTATCGACCCGTTACACGTGATCTTCGTTAAGCAGGGGAGGTATATACATCAGTATACAATGAGTGTTATAAAGGGAGATATGTAACATTGATACTAGTACATCATAAATTCATCCCCACTGTAGATAGAATTTTCAAACAGTAGAGTGTTATGGATCGAGTTATCATTGTTATCGTGGTCAGCGACTGTCATTGGGACATCGTTGTTGCTCTTTAGTATATCATTAAATTTGGTGTCATTATTGAGTTCGTTAAAGTCATCATGCATCATCATTTCATTGCTGTTAAAAGGGTTAAAGTCCATTAATGTTCCTCTATTGAAATAGTCCATGCTGTTTTGTTCAGAGGTTCTGCTTTCTGATTTTTTCATACTAGTAGAAGCAGGTACTTGTTCCTTGATAGTTTGTAGACTAGTAGATTTTTTCATTAATTTTGAAGGAACCATTGGAGTTGGATCTAATAGCAGTTCTGTATCAATCATTTGAAGTAAACTGTCATCTTCCTCAAATTTAGTACTACTCATTATTTTTTCGTCATTTGTGTTCAAATCCTTATCAATCATATCGACGGTTGAAAAGCTATTATTTTGATCAATGTTATTTCCAGAATAACTAACATCTTCCTTAAATTTCTTCATGATTTCTTCTCTATGCAACATGGTGGAAAGGGTACTCGCAGAGCCACGAGCATTTAATGCACTGACACCAGATTGATTTCCTATTCCAAGTATTTTGGAATTCCCTCCTGAAAAGGCCTGAACTATACCACTGGCTATAGATTTTGCAGTATAGTCAGTGCAAGTACATTTAGAATTAATTTCACAAATTCCACATGGATGATGTTTCTTCGATGTAATAGTAGTGCTACTTTTCTTGGATTTAGCTTTCTGTTTTGGCTTGTTCGTATTTGTTTTTTTAGTATCATTAGGTTCGGAACTGGTCGATTCTAATACAGAACTTGCGCCATTGATTTTCTGCCGCTTGCTTTCTGTTGTAAATGATAGATTTACTGGATTGATTGTATTTGTACTTATTGTATTGGAACATTCAAAATCAGCAGGCTTAGCAGACTCCTTTTCAACATGCGGTAAATTAATATCCATTGGGGTAGATGATCTTTCAAGTTTTGCTGATTTGATCTTTTTCGTACATTGAGAAGTGATATCTTCTTTCTTCTTAGCAATTCGTAAATTCTGAATTTCTTTGTTAAGTTTAAGCAAAATCTTTTTCAAATTATCATTCTCACGTGTGACATGTTGCAATTGAACTTCCAGTTCTTTCTCATTGTTTGTATAAAGATTAATATTGGAATGAATTTGTGCATTGATAAGCACTTTTCCAGTCACTTTATCTTGATAAACACTGCGAATACCATTAGCAATGCAAACTTTGGTACAAATGGTGCATTTCGGGGAGGTGCATTTACTACTGTTGTGAACAGGTGACGAAACAGAAGATTTGTCCTTTATCACACCAACTCCTTTTTCTTTCACCAAACTTGAGCTAATTTTGGTTTTCAGAGTATTAGATAAAAGTGAATTGGGTGATAATGCATCTGATGTTAGCGACGGTGAAGGTGATGGCGAAGCAGAAGTAGTAGTTGATGTTGGAAGTTTTTTGACCATAACAGGTCCAGTCTTAGAGATATTGATGTCTCCTAAGTTTGACTTCACTACCTTCTTTTCCTTCTTCTTAGAAATCTTTTTAGTCTTTGGCCGAGGTGGAAGTACCCAATTTTTCGATGTTGATAATGTTATTGTACTGTTTGAGTGTGGAACTTGTTGCTCCTTTTTCGAAACTCCTGATACTGAATTAGATCTCGATAACGATACTGATTTCGAACGAGTCTTTGCTGAGATTGATTGTATTGATTTTGGTTTCGGCTTGATAGCAATTGGATGAAACTGAATACTTGGAGCGGTATTTGGATTTGGCTGGATGGGTACAAGTCCATTTTCATTATGCTTCGAAACTTTACACGTTGAAGACGTTTGGGCGTTGGAAGCAGATAAAGATGGTTTGGATGTTGATGTTAATTTTGCACCACCGCTTGTTTTATTAGTCGCAGTTGATGCCTTTGTTGAATGTGAGTTATTCGATTTTGAATTATTGCTATTATTACTCTTTTTCATTGAATTATTGATATTAGAATTTAAAGGTATTGTTCCTTCTGGTGTATTAATGACTTTGGGTATTTGTATAGGAGTTGATTGAAGTTTCATTTTCGGTAAGGGTAACGGTATTGGCTTCGATGCTTGGATAGTTGACGATGACTGATTCAAAGTAGTTGTTGGTTTCTGGACATCAGCGTGTGGAATCTTTTCAGATGACTTTATCGTATCATCCATATCAACTTCAGCTTTTAGAGGTTGGTTGTCAATTTTTTTTTCCGATACGGTCTTTGACAAAGAGTTGTTCCCCGCTGGAGAATCTGGAGAATCTGTCAAAGTATTCTGCCCGGAAGTTGGCGCATCAACTTTTTCTGGCATTGTATCACAGAGAATCCTCTCTGTTTGGGTGTCTGTCCAAAATGAGGCAGTTGTAGAATAGATATGTGGGACACCGCAGGCGTACTCCGACAGAGCAGTGTGAAGACCCGTGTATCTTTGAGGTGATCTGTGATGCTGTAATCAAATTCGGTGTCTGCCTCATTAATTTCTAATGCGTCAGCGATTGCCGCGATTTCTGAGGCGCGCGATATTTTTTCGCTAGACAAGAATCGGTAGATCAAAAAGAAGCTTTGTTTGTTTACGTGTCTCAGCGTGTTCTTTTGGCGTGGTTCTTATGCTCAGGAGCCTTTTGCAATACAACTCACGCGTATTCAAACACCTGAACACATTCCACAATATTCGTTCATTACATCATTGTAAAATGAGTTCTAGCGAGTTTTCTGACGATGAGCCTGTCACAAAAAGGAGTAAGACTTCAACATCCAAGAAGAAAGTTTCCGCTTCTGATCAGTACCAGAAATTATCTCAATTAGAACATATTTTGAAAAGACCGGATACCTATATTGGATCTGTTGAAAAACATGAATCTGAACAATGGATTTACAACGATGATACTAAATGTATGGAGAAGAAAAACGTCTCTATTGTTCCAGGTTTATTCAAAATTTTTGATGAAATTCTTGTTAATGCCGCTGATAATAAAATTAGAGATCCTTCTATGAAGAAAATTGATGTTATTATTGATGCAGAAAATAATCTGATTTCTGTAAAGAACGATGGTAAAGGTATTCCCGTCGAAATTCATGAAAAGGAAAAGATCTATATCCCAGAATTGATTTTTGGTAATCTTTTAACATCATCTAATTATGATGATAATGAAAAGAAGGTTACTGGTGGTAGAAATGGTTTTGGTGCTAAACTATGTAATATTTTCTCTACTGAATTCACTGTTCATACTGCAGATAAAACAAATGGTAAAGAATATACCCAAACTTGGAAAAATAATATGTCTGTTGTGGGTAAACCCCAAATTGTATCATTCAAGAAACAAACAGAATTTACTGAAATTATTTTCAAGCCTGATCTTTCTAAGTTTGGTTTGGAGAAGTTGGATGATGATATATTAGGCGTTTTTAAGAGAAGAGTTTATGACATTGCAGGTTCAGTTAGAGGTGTTAAAGTCACTCTTAATAACGAAGCATTGAAAATTAACCATTTCAAGCAATATGTTGAACTTTATGTCAAATCTATCGAGAAAGAAAGAGATGAAGCACCCCCATCTGCTGCATTATCTATTGAAAATGAAGATGGTACGCCGATGGTTAAGCCAGAAGGATCAAACCTGACTCCGACTCCTACCGATAAAGGTCCAACAATTGTTCACGAGATTATTAACGATAGATGGGAAATTGCATTTTGCGTTTCAGATGGTAACTTTAAACAGGTTTCATTTGTCAACTCTATTGCAACAACTGTTGGTGGTACTCATGTTGATTATGTTGCAAACATGATTGTAGGTAAAATCACAGAACAAATAAAGAAAAAAAATAAAAAAGCAATGATTAAACCATTTCAAATAAAATCCAAAATGTTTATTTTTATTAACTGTTTGGTAGAAAATCCTGCGTTTACCTCTCAAACTAAAGAATATTTGACAACTCAAGTTTCTAAGTTTGGTGGAAAGAGACTTGAACTGCCTGAAAGATTTGTTAAAAAGATTCTCAGTACTGGTATTGTTGATGAGGTATTAGATATAGCTCAAGCCAATGCTGACAGAGCACTGAAAAAAACCGATGGTGCAAAGAAAAACAGAATTACTGGATATCCCAAATTAGAAGATGCAAATAAAGCCGGTACTAAGGAAGGTTACAAATGTACTTTGATTTTGACGGAAGGTGATTCTGCAAAATCTTTGGCGGTTGCAGGTTTGGCAGTTGTAGGTAGAAATTACTATGGTTGCTTCCCATTGAGAGGTAAACTTCTTAATGTAAGAGAAGCTAGTGCTGATCAAATTATGAAAAATGGTGCAATTCAAGCAATTAAACAAATTATGGGATTACAGCACAAGAAACATTATAGTCCTGAAGATATAAAGAGTCTAAGATACGGTAGAATAATGATTATGGCCGATCAAGATCATGATGGTTCTCATATTAAAGGTTTGATTATCAATTTTCTTGAAACTTCTTTTCCAGGTTTATTAGAGATTCCAAACTTTTTGATTGAATTTATTACCCCAATTGTTAAAATCACCATAATGAATGGTCCTAATAGAAGGAAGACCATACCTTTCTATTCTATGCCAGAATATGAACAATGGAGAGAAACCGAAGGTCAGACATGCTCATACAAACAAAAGTATTACAAGGGTTTGGGTACTTCTTCTGCACAAGAAATGAGAGAATATTTTAGTCAATTGGATAAACATTTGAAAAAATTCGACTCTTTAAGAGATGAAGATAAATCTTCAATTGATCTTGCTTTTTCCAAGAAGAAAGCTGACGATCGTAAAGAATGGCTAAGAGCTTATGAACCTGGTACTTACTTGGATCCAACTATAACTGACATTCCAATCTCCGATTTCATCAATAAGGAATTAATTCTTTTCTCTATGGCTGATAATGTGAGATCTATACCTTCAGTTATGGATGGTTTCAAACCTGTTCAAAGAAAAATTCTTTATGCTTGTTATAAACGTAACTTGAAAGATGAAATTAAGGTTTCTCAGTTGGAAGGTTATATTTCCGAGCATACTGGTTATCATCACGGTGAAGCTTCACTAATGCAATCAATTATTGGTTTAGCTCAAGATTTTGTGGGATCTAATAATCTTAATATATTGGTACCACATGGTGGTTTTGGTTCTCGAGCTGCCGGTGGTAAGGATGCTGCAGCAGCAAGATATATTTTTACCGAACTTTCTGCTATTACTAAAAAAGTTTTCAACCCATTAGATAATCCATTATTACATTATTTGCAAGATGATGAACAAACAGTTGAACCTGAATGGTACACACCTGTTATTCCAATGCTTTTAGTTAATGGATGTGAAGGTATTGGATCTGGTTGGAGTTCGAACATTCCTCCATTTAATCCAAAAGATATCGTGAAAAATATTAGACTATTGATGGAAGACAAAGAGATGGAGGAAATGACTCCATGGTTTAAGGGATGGGAAGGTAAAATCATTAGAGAAGAAAGTAAAGATAGATGGAGACTTGAAGGTATTATTGAAAAGATTGATGATAACACTTTAATAATAAGCGAATTACCTGCAAGAATGTGGACAATCACCCTGAAAGAATTCTTATTGAATGCGCTTGCTGGTACAGATAAACAAAAAGCCTGGATTAAAGATATGGAAGAAGATCATGGTACAGGTGTTCGTTTTATCGTTAAGCTGACTGATGAAGAAATGGAAAAAAGTGAAAAAATAGGATTATTGGAAAGGTTCAAGCTAACATCAAGTATCAGTAGTAGTAATATGGTTGCGTTTGATCCTGAAGGAAAAATCAAGAGATATGGAAATGTCAACGATATAATTAAAGATTATTATTTTGTTCGTCTTGATTATTATCAAAAGAGAAAAAACTATATGGTGAAGGAATATTCTAATCAGTTGGAAAAGATATCTTCACAAGCTAAATTTGTAAAAATGATTATTGATGGTGAGTTAGTTGTTGGTAATAAAAAGAAGAAAATTTTGATTGATGAGTTAAAGCAACTCGATTTCCCAGGATTTGATAAAAGTAATGAACCAATTTCAATGAATTCATCCACTGTTAAAATTGAAGATGATGACGACGAGGAAGTTTTATCACCTGAAATTGAGAAAGAAACTGATGGTCTTGTTGTTGTGAATCAAAAGAGTAGTTCAATGTTGTATGATTATTTATTGGGAATGCCAATTTGGTCGTTAACAAGGGAAAGGTACGAATCCTTGATCAAGACCAGAGGTGAAAAAGAGGCACTGCTAAATACTCTATTACAAAAATCAGCAAAGGATTTATGGAATGAAGATCTTGAAGAGTTTTTAATTGAATGGGACAAGTTCTTGAAAGCTGATGAAGAAAGTAGAAAGAATGATTCAGCTGTTGGATCGACTAGTAGTTCTAGCACGAAAAGGAAGAGGAAAGCTCCTGTGAAAAAGAAGGAAACTACTACTGCTACAAAGAAGAAGACAACAGTAAAGAAGGAAACTCCTGAACCTAAGATTACTAAGGGTAAAAAAACTGATAGTAAAGTTGTTGAACTGAAGAACGATGTTGAAGAATTGAATGATTTTGATGCAGCTCTTCGAAAGTTCAGTGCTACTTCGCAAGTTTTCAAAGCTGGATCTGCTACACCAATGACGGAATCACCAATTCCCTTATCAAATGCATCTGCATCTCCAACATCTACATCATCATCATCTACTACGGGGAAGGCAAGAAAGGTAATCGCAACGACTAAAAAGAAGGCAGCTCCTGTTAAAAAGACACCGGCGAAGAAATCTTCTAAAACTGTTATACTAAGTGATGACGATGATGAATCTGAAGATTTTGAGGTTTCTGATGAATCAGAGGAGGAAGTTGTTACTTCTGTTAGACCTAAACGTGCTTCTAGAGGGAAAGAAAGAACTCAGACGAAAGCATATTCATTAGACAGCGATGACGACATGAGTGATGGAAACTCTGAATCTGAATATAACTCTTCAGATTGAATTTAGTAAACTTTTTAATTTTCATAATTTAAACCCACCTATTAATTTTACAGAATGTAAATCCCAAAGCTATAAAGAAAATGTTATTTATGTTTAGCACGATTGATTAGTACTGTAAGGTAATTAACTGGTTCTTTAGATTCATTTAAGTAAGCAAGATCATATTGACCAGTATCAGAATCAAATTCAAATGTACAATTATTTGGATTTTCAAAATCATTAGCAAAACTTAAGAAGAATTCCCCCCAATTTGAAGAAATGACTACTTTTTCATCATGTTCTCTACCGAAAACAATTACTTGACCAATTTTACCTTTAATATCTGGATCCAAATCAATTGCAATATAATTACCTGCATTATCTGATACTAAAGGTATCCAATTTGAATTTGCATATTGAGGTTTAATAAAACCTTCAGGAAATGATTTTTGTTCAGGTAATTTAGTTATATAATCATTTTTTGAATGTTTTGAAATATTACGTTTCAAATCAGGGTAATTATCAAGATCTTTTTGAGAATATTTATCTAATTTTGATGCAATTTTAAAAGTTGCCTCTGTATCAATTATTTGATCAGTTGTTGTACGTTCAATTGGTTTTTTATTTGCATATTTTGAATTGAATTCTCTACGTGCCACTTTACGCCAATAATTTGTCATTTCTATTACTTCTGCAAGACTTAAAAGCTGAAGTCCGAAAACAATACCTTGTTTACGTGTTGAGGAAGCAGTTATTTCTTGACCATCATGAGTTAGGAAGTATTTGATAACGGGGAAAGGTAATGTTACACCAAGATGCTTTTGAGCTACTCTCAAATCCTTTTCAGTACATGGATCTGAAAGAGAATCTAATAAATCTCGACTGTCAGGACAATCGTATCCACGATCTTCATCAATGTAATCATCATCAATTATATTGAAATGGTTGTTGTTGTTGTCTGCGATGTCAATGTTTAAAATGTCTTCAATTATATGCCATGCATCAAGAACCAATTGTGCTTGTTGTCTTTCATCGATAGAGTAATTATTTTGATTAATAGATGGTAAAGTAGGATCATCGTCAGCGTAAGTTTCATCAATGTTATTGGTGTTTTTATTTTCATCTGCAAGAGAGTTGACAGCTTTTGAAGAATGATAGCCAGCATATCTGTCGTTTGAAGTTAGAGTGTAAACCAATTCTTTCCATTTTTTCGAGAAGAAAGACATTTTAATCAGGTAGATGAATAGTTGATTTTGTTTGGTAATGTTTAAATGTTCAAAGTTGATTCAAAAGCGTTAAAAAGGTGGTGCATATCCCGATGATGTACCAAGCTCTTAACAATATCGCGATTTTGTCTTAAGAAGCTCCTCTGTTAAGATAAATTTAGTTAAAGAAACAAAATATTTCAGAATAATAGGTTAAAAGTTAAACAAAGATAACTGAATATTTATAAAGGAATTAATTAGGCAAATAAGAGTGCAAGAGCGGATACTACAGTTAAACCAATAATAGTGTAACCAGTTCTGTAGACACCTTTAACATTAACTTCACGACCAGAATCCCAAATTAAATGTCTAATACCGTTCCAAGAATGGAAAGCGAATGGGAAAGCAGCAAGAGTTTTCAAAAGAACTTGAGCTGCAACAGGTAAAGCAGAGAATAATGAAACAAGGGTAGCTGAATCAACAATACCAGCTGCGAATGAGACAGTTACAGCGTAAAAACCAGCAGCTAAACCAACACCTGTAATTCTATGTAGACCAGACAGAATAGCTGTGAGTTGAGGTTCGTAAATTTGCAGATGTGGGGAAACAGGCCTGTTCTTTCTTTGTGCAACAAGAATACTGTTTTCTTCAACTGGAGTAGCTTTGACAGTGACAATCGATCTGAATGAAGATTTGATGTGAAGGGAAGGTCTGATGATACCTGAACGAGCTGTTCTTGCAGCACAAGCCAGAGGGAGTCTCAAGGAAGGGAACATTGTGTGTGTGTGGTTATGCGTTTGAAGAAAGAATGTGTTGCAGAGAGTCTGCCTTGAAATTGTGTGTAAACTGTATACTAATTGGAGTGTTGCGGGGAAGACGAGGAGAGGAGAGGAGAGGAGAGGGCGTGGAATTGGAGCTGGAGCCAATCGCGCTTGTGGGAATCGTCAGTAGCCTACGAAAAGTAAGCTTAAGCTTAAGTAAGTGGGGGGCGAGAAGGTCAAGAGCGGCTAGGAGCAGGTTTTATCCGATGATGCTAATTACTCGGTGTTTTAGGAAGAATACGTGAAAGTAGTTATAGTGTACATTATGGTTTATATATTTATTTCGTAAAGAGGTTTGAAAGAGTTTGAATGAAAACAATGCAAGCGTGTGTGTGTGATGCAAGGGGTGAGTGAAACTATATTAACACCAGAATTTGTACATTTTGTAATAGAACGGTTTTGATTTAATGTACAATTTTTCATCTTCAATTTCTTGTCTGAGAAGATCCATATCTTCAAATTTACGTCCAGTATCAACATCAAGTTCACTAGTTGGAATAACCAATTGGACTCTACCTTTCTTCATACAGAAGTAAATGAACATGAAAAATACAAGGACAATTGGATTAAGATAATTTTCAAAGAATGAATAAGCATCTGCTTTATTTGTTGGGAATAAAGCAACCCAAAATTCTGCAATTAAAATCAAAATATTAAGAATAACAGACCAATAAGAACCCCAAACACCTGTTAATGCCATAAATGAAAGTTCATCCTTTGGATCTCTACCACGACTTTTCAAAGCATGTCTAAATCTAATATGTGCAATACAAATTGAAGACCAAGTAAATAATGATGAAAGACCTGAAATTGACATCATCCAAGCAAATGCTGTTGCTTCCTTTGGTGATGCAGCTAAATAACATAATAAACCAAAAGTGAAAACAACTGCAATACCAACCATTGGTCTACCATTTCTATCAATATAACCAAACCATTTTGGAGCAAAACCTTGATCACCAAGTG
Organism: Pichia inconspicua; assembly: GCA_004931855.1. NCBI lineage: Eukaryota > Fungi > Ascomycota > Pichiomycetes > Pichiales > Pichiaceae > Pichia > Pichia inconspicua. Next base: position 20,180 of record SELW01000623.1, read on the forward strand.
TTGCAATACATCTTGAACATGCGAAAACTGCTGCATTTGCAACAGATAAAACAGCCAAAAGAATAACAACATTAATAACTGATGGTAAACCTTTAATACCTGCTCTTGTAATTGCAATAACAAAAGGTGAAGCAGATTTACCATTTGAATTATCACTTAATAATTTTGGATCATTATGAGGTACTAATAAACCAACAATTGTTAAAGAAGTAATGTAAAATAATGCAATTCTCCAAAAAACTTGCTTTGTTGCTGATGGTAAAGTTTTCCTTGGATTTGGAGTTTCTGCAGCTGTTAAACCAACCAATTCAGTACCAGAGAATGAAAATGCAGCTGTAACGAAAACTGTACATAAACCTTTAAAACCATGATTGAATGCACCAGGATTATGCCAATATTCACCACCAATATAATGACCATTTGGACCACCACCACAATTAATGATAATACCGAAAATACAAAATCCAACAATTGCTAAAATTTTAATTGTTGAAAACCAAAATTCTGCTTCACCATAACCTTTAACACCGAAAATATTAACAAATAAAATAACAAAATAAAAGATTGTAACCCAAGCAGCAGAATTAATTGAATCATTCCAATATTTAATTGTAAGTGAAGCAGCAACTAATTCTAATGGCATAACAATAACCCATTGCATTGCATAATTCCAAGCCATACAAAACCCCCAAGCAGGAGATATAAATCTTGAATTTAATGAAAGGAAACCACCAGCAATTGGGAATGCAACAGCCATTTCACCAAGTGATTGAACAGTTGTGAAAATCATTGAACCAACAATAAAATAACAAATAATTAATGATGCAGGTCCACCATTTCTTAAAGCAGTACCAGAACCAACGAAAAGACCAGTACCGATTGCACCACCAATTGCAATCATTTGAACATGTCTATTTTTTAAACCTCTATTTAAAGGAGATCTTGCAGCAATAATTGCAGCTTTTTCAACATCTGTTAAATTTGGATCAATTTCACCCATATCAATTGGTTTAAAAGAATCAATAAAATTATGGAAAAAACCTCTATTTATTGCTTCTGCATTTTCATATGGACTTGATTTTGAATTTAGTGAACCATCATCACCTTCACTGAAAGCTACTGAAGTTGGTGTTGCTTTACTATCAGTTGTACTATAATTATGAAGTTCGTTCTCTTTGCTAGACGACATGGTAAGTGAAAGAGGGAGATATTATAAAAGAAAAGATAAGGAGGAAGGAGAAGAAGATATAAAAAGTAAAAGAATAGAAACAGGATATTGAATGTGTTTTAATTCAAGATCTTGCCAGCAAATGGGTTGAATTTTATGTTCTGTTCAAACAAAAGAAACGGGCCGTAATTACGGGATTTTCTCTTTTCCAAAAAAAAAAAATGTGTCAACGGAGTAATGTCAAATTTACAATTACATTAGCAATACTTAGTAAACCCGTTTAGTAAGGCTAACCCCACTTTTCCCCATTTCCCCATCAATGGAATAACATATTAAGTTTGGTTTAACTTTCCAATTCCCAGTTATCCGCCCCAATGATACACATGCGATAATAGTAATTCCACGGTATAGTTTGATCCGTAAACGGGCCGGTCAAGTGATGCCAGTCAGCAAGGCCGAAAGAAAAGTACCAAAAAAGTGCCAAAAAAGTGCCAAAAAAATGCCAAAAAAATGCCAAAAGTTACAACGCCGTTGTGGAAAGACCCTTAATTTGCTTGACACGCATTGTTGCGGTCATTGAATGCCCTTGAGAAGAGCGAATTACACGTTTTACGCCCGCGCGAATGCCGCCCAAGGCATCGACCGAGCCGAGCCGCCCACCACCACGAGAGTCACGCGAGAGTCAAGCGAGAGTCAAGCGAGAGTCACCAGGGGAGGAATAATACGCGAGAAGGCTCAGTCTGCTCACGGTGTGCTCGTATTTACAGTCTTACGTCATGTACCTCAGCTGAGACAACGATCTTTTACACTAGAGCAAAATAACATTGAAGTCTATATAGTAGGTACAAATTAAATGAATAGATGATTGAAATAAAGTATAATAAATATATGTCTCAGTAAAGACCGGCATTGAGATCAAGTTGATCCAGATTACCATCCCTTGCTGCAAGTAATAATCGGTTCAACTTATATTCGTCATTAGTTGTAAGTCCATTATTATATGGAATATTCTCTTGTTGAAATGGATATTGTTCAACTCCATATCCATTACTTTGTAACATATTGGCATTGACATTAACTGATGTGTTGAATAATCCTAATGAATCCCCAATACCTCCAACTTGTGTATTGATATTGTGATTATTGTTGTTCATCCCAAGTAACATATTTAATTCACTATTACTGAGTTGATTCATTGAAATACTAGAATTAGAATGTGAATTAGAATTCGATGTAGTATTACTAATAAACTCATTTCCAAATCCATAATGCGACATCATCAATTGTTGTTGTTGTTGTTGTTGTTGTTGTTGTTGAAACTGTAATTGTGATTGTTGTTGCTGCTGTTGTTGTTGTTGCTGTTGTTGTGGTAAATTTGTGAAAATTTGTTGTTGTTGAGGTGGACTATTATTACCTTGTTGTTGCATTTGTAATTGTCTTGCAAACCAACTCCTTTGTGCAGCTCTAGCACCCCAACTAACTCTAATTTTACATCCACCCCCAATATCGTAACCTTGCATTTCATTAATTGCCATTTCAGCACTAGCACGATGTAAAAATTGAACAAATCCACAACTCTTACCCGATGGAATCTTAACATAACTAATCGTTCCAAATCTAGAAAATAAATCATACATTTGTTTCTCTGAAATAGCAACATTTAATCCTCCAATAAAAACAGTAGTATTCGAAGGATCGTTAAAATATTGTAATGATGAATTATTTTGTGAAATTGATTGGGTTGATCCTTTGGTTGTTGTATACATCGAAGAACCAGAATTTTGCGAATTCAAGGATCCTGATAATATATTATTTTCCGATCCAGGTGAATATGAGTTTATAACATTTGATGCTGTGGTATTGACAGTTTGATTGTTAGAATTATTTGAAGACTTTGAAGCTGTTGAAACTCGAATTGCACGGCCTAATAAATTAAATCCTTGCATTTCAACTAAAGATTTCTTTTGCTCTTCTTCACTTAAAAATTTGACAAATCCATACCCTTTATTATTACCTGTACTTTGATCAACCATAATTTTAACACTTGTACATGATGGATATTTAGATTTGAAAGTTTGTAATAAAATTTGTTCATTTATATTTTGAGGTAAATCACCAACAAAAATTGAATATTCAATTGGATTCGAAGGAGTTGCTAATGATATTGCATTTGCAGATGCAGCTGCTGCAGCTGCTGCTGCTTGAATATTGGCAGATGACCAATTAAGTCTAAAATAATGTTGATTATTAGTATTTGGTATAGGTTTACCATTGAAAGTGCTCAAAACTTTAGAAGCATCTTCAAAATTATGAAATCTAATAAAACAATAACCAGCATTAGCTAGTCCAAGTTGTGTACTTTGTTTATCTTTAATTAGCTTGATAGAATGAACAACAATACCCATAGAGCTAAGTAAACTAGTCCAAATTTGTTTAATTGTTAATTCATCCCATCTTTGATCTAATTCACCCATCCAAAGTTGAGGAATTTGTCCATTGTTGTTCAAATTTTGTTGAGAACTGTTGTTGCTGCTTACGCTGTTATTATCAAAACTTTGATTATACATTGAGACTAATTTGAATTGTAGCTAAATGATTCTTTTTTTCAGTATAAATGCGTGATAAATTGTAAATGCTAGCAAGTAGTATTTTAAAGAATGTTTTTTTGATGTGTATTGTTTCTTTTTTTCTTTTTGAATGATAAAAGCAAAATAGCTGGAAATATGTAAGTTGTGAATAAATTGGAAATAACAAATGTGTATAAAATGTTTCTAAGAAAAGCTATTAGAATAAAATGGAAAAGATAAAACAATAATTAAGTAAGAAAAATAAATGATTTTTTTTGGAAAAAGCTGAAACTAAAATGTAATGATAATGAAACTGAAAATTTGAACAGGAAAATATCACTTGACTTGGTGTGATTTATTCAAAGTATCAGTAAAAAAATTTGGTCGTTAATGGTTTTTAAAAGCAGTATAAGTTGAAAAAAATATGCTGAAAAAGAAAATAGAATATAACAAATCAAACGTGTCTATTGAGTAAAGTGATTAAAATGCCAGTGTGAAAAAATGGTGTGTCTGATTAATAAAGTTAATATTAGCAGATCACAGACACGAAGTAGTGTCAGCACAAGATGTTTATTGAAACAGGTGATATAAAGAAAAGAAGAAAATAGTTAAAGGAAAAGAACCTGAAAAGAAAAGTTAAGGGGCAAAGTGACAAATTTCGATCCATGGCCACTGACTGTCGAGATTTCATGCTTTTCAAGTTCAAATTCCACGCGAAGCCCGCCAAACTGAAAAATTTCCGCATATTTTTTTTGGGCAAGTTGGCGAGTTAGAGAATCCGGGTTTTAATACAACAATACACTCAGTCAGAGTCGTCTTGATTGACGGGCCTGGTCTTATACGTTGTCCATCTGATATTTTATTCTCAATCATCTGATGATATAGCCAGCTCTTTCATTAATGCCTTTATAACTGCTGATCTACTGCCACTAGTAAACATACCACTTTTCATACATTCATCAATACTGTATCTATTTTCTGGATTAACAGAAAGGCATTTTTTGATAAAGTTTTTGGAAATATCTGAAACCAAAGCCCATTTTTTATTATCTAAATTGATCGTTCCAATTCGACTCTTCTTGATAATATCTGCTACTTCTGCACTGTAAAATGGAGAAATTCCACTGAAAAGTATATGTCCAACAACACCTAAAGACCAAGTGTCTACCTTTTCAGTATAAAATCTGTTATCAAAATACTCTTGATCTTTATTGTTTGCAAAAAAATCATCAATATATTTATTTGCTTCCCTTCTTTTGATATTTTTCTCTAAATTAATCTCAGGCGCAGCATACTCTGCCGTACCAACAAGAGTTTGCATCAAAAAATTACCTGCTTTCTTACTTGTACGGTTTGTTTGAACAAGATTTTGCTTTGCAATACCAAAATCACCAATCGCTAAACGTGGAAATTTTACTGGTGCTCCCATAATCAAAATATTATCCAATTTTAAATCCCGATGTACAATTCCATTATGATGCAAATATTGTAATCCTCTACAAATTTGATATAACGCAACTACAGCTTCTCCCTCAGGTAATCCTTGTAATACATCATTGTCTTGTGATAAATAAGAAAACATGTCACCACCAATGGCAAGCTCTTGAAACATTTTCATTAACCCCGATTTCACATCAATTATACTTTGTTTGATCTTAATAATATTCGGATGATCGATAGTCCTTAAAATATCATGCTCTAGTTTGTTTTTGGATTTATCTTCACTATATTTCACTGTTTTAACTGCATAAAAGGCTTTGCTATTATTCTTCTTAAATGCTATCTGAACTTTACCAAATGTACCAACACCAATAACATCAGGTAATATAGTCCAATCTTTAACATGTACAAAATCCTTTTGGTTTAGTCTTTTTGGATTTGTTTCAATGTATTTGAATCCGATTTCATTATGAAGCTTGATTATATCACCGTGTCGCAAAATTGCAAATTTGAGTTTCCCAACAGGTTTACTATTAACATAACAAGAATTACTAGATAGATCCTGTAAATAACAAATGCTGGAAGTATTTGTATCAAATTGAACATGCCATATATAACAATGTGTGTTTGAAATATGTTTATTGTTGATTTGAATTCGATCAACACGACTGCTTTTCTTTTCAACTGGTAGCCTGCCCAAACCAACAACTCGATTTTTGTATAATGGTACTTTGATACTGTCATTGACAAGATAAGCAATAGGTTCTGACATTGATACTTAATGTGTTGAATTCTGCTATTAACTATCTTGTTGCTGAGCAAAATCTACTACGAGCCTACAAAATTTATCTGTGTACACAAGAGATTTTTATCTTCCCATTTTTTCATATAAAATTGTTACACATTTAACAGATACCACTATCTATTCCCAATTTACCATTCATTTCACCCATTTGGATGTACTCTATATTTTCATCACGTCCATTATCAGGGTAAAGATCTCCATAGTACCTCATCATCGGAGACATTGTGACTAAAGAAGATGTATCTTCTGTTTGTTTCAAACACTCCTTCATGATAACTGCCAATTGTTTCCACATAATATCATCTACTACTACAGTGTTCTTTATAGTAATATTTCGCCCTCGCTGGAAACAGAATCTTACACTTTGATCAATCGGATAAGGTCCTTCCAAGCACCATTTTTGAAGTAAACAAACCAAATCATGGTGTCGTGCATCGTTCAAAAGCTGTACATAAACCCCTGAAATTTCTCTGTTGAAGAAATATCAGATCTAACGGTGTGAAGGAGATTGTTCTTGGGTTATCCACAGTAAGACTCCCTAACAAATTTAAAACGCTATCTTCTCGCTTCAACATTGTATAATTGTTGACATCCTCATTATCTGTATCTCCAGGGAAACAGCCTTCTATTTCATTCATTGCCCTGATTGACACCAGAGTCGTAAATGCTCCTCCTGACAATTCTCTGTTTAGTGTTTATACTGCACTGCAGACTACTGATACCACCGTTTGGTTTGGTTTGGTTTGACCTCAAGTAGTTTGCACCGATAAGCTGTTTAATAGGTCTGACTCGTGTCATGATCCCTGCCCAATCGGAACACGTAGCCGCGCGACTCCGAGAAGAAGGCACACTCCCCCCACCAGGCCTGAGTCTAACTCCACACTGAGTCACTCTGACTCTTCTTCTCCTGTTTCAACAAAGTACCACACCGTTTCTGCGGCAAGATTGAACGGGTTCTCAAGTTCGTTGTTCTTGTTAGCCAGTGTAACAACATGCTTTGTGACACGTGTAAGACGACTAACAAACCAGTCTTTGTTGTTCAGCGCTTTTTTCTCCTCTTCATTCTTCGGTTTTAAATAATAATTCGGTGACCCAATGTTGAAAATAGCCCACGGTTGTTTACCATCACCAGATTGTGCTTCATTGACCGTAAATGTTCGTAGAAATAATACCAAATCACCCTTTTGAAAGTTTCTCAATACCAAACGTTGTGAAAGTGTTTTGTTCAAATTTTTCATATCTCCTTTCAGCTGTACCTTTTCCCTTTGTAGCTTTCTTGCAAGAGATTCAACATCATCAAATCGGCGATGAATCTTCGGTAGTACCAAATCTGATGACAAAATGGTATTTTCAATAAATTGCTGATATTTCGGTTCGAGTTCCTTTTCATTCAAAACTTTCATCACAAGTGCTACCCTTGATTCTGCATTTTTCAACACATTCAAAATCGATATAACTTCCTTCATTCTGGAGTTTTGAAGTTTCAGTCCTTCACCATTTTTTTCCATTTCGTCTTCTTCAATCCCACTTTCCTTTAAGTTACTAAATTCAGACTGCTCAGATATCATTGGAACCCAATCAGCAGTAGCTTTTGCTTTCTTTACCACAGCAGACGCCACAATTTCCATGAAGAGTTTATCACCATCGTCCTTCCAGTCTTTCCCCTCAACAAACTCTGCTTCTGCTATATTTTTCTTTTGAGCACGTAGCCCCTTTACCCTACGAATTTCTAATTTTCCATCATTATCAACTAATAACAGCCCCATCATTTCCAGAATCAAACAAATGGCTCTTAAATTTGTATGAATATGTCGACTCATATCTTGTATCTTTGATACTAAGAATGCAATGGTGTCTAACAATTCTAAAGTTAAGGAATCAATATCCTGTACCTTACAGATAATCTTATCAAATTGATTGTTAATATCCTGCAATTCTTCAATTTTAATCTGTAGTGAGTTCTTTTCTTTTTGATTCTGTTGATTTTCACTCAAATATTCAACTTCTTTATGAGTCATGTTCTCTATAAGATCTTTGTTCATATTTTGAAGCTCATCAATATCGGAAACTAGTTGGTCGTTGTCTAATTTGAGCTTTGTAATTTCAGCATTTTGTTTATCGATCAATTCTGTCAATTGAAAAATAGTTTGATCTTTAGACTCAATCAACTTTTTGTTATCTTGATCGATAACATGTAACTTGTTAATATAATCCTCTTGCTCTTCAATTACTTTTTTAAAAGCTTGCACTTGTTTAACATCCTTACTTTTTTCCAATTCTTCAATATGCAACTTTAGCGTTTTGTTCTCCTCTTCAATTAAAATCATTTTTTGAGTAAAGTGTTCAGGTGGTAATGTTATTTTAGTTCGACCAAATATTTTACCTGATACAATTTCCTCTTCTCCCTTCAAAGAAACATCAATATTCTCATCATTACCTAGGTTCGGTTTTGACCACTTGTGTTCAAATAGTTCAACGTTCTTTTCAAAAAGCATGCCTTCTAGCTTCTTGACTCGTTCTTCATACGCCTTCACAATACCGATCTCGGAGTGGTTCTCAGTATTCGTTTCATCACTTTTTATGATTTTAATTTCCGTCTTATTTATTTTAAAGCTTTCAATAAAGTTGCGATAAAGTCGCATATAATGTTCATCTTCAATATTAAAGTTACCTATATTATCCAGATTTCCAGAAAGATGATTCTTCTCTATGTTATCTGATATCATTTGGATACCAGTATTGTTTAGAAATTGCTTTAACTTTGCAATTGAATCGGAATCATAATTTTGGGATTGAAGCCAATTAATATAGTCTGAAACATGCTTCAAAGTTATATTATCAATCAATGCCTTGATTACGGGAGAAGAATTAGTACTTTCCAGTTCCCTGTTCATGTTTTGAGAAATTTGATCCACTCGTGCTTTTATCGGAAAACTGTTGATATTCTGTAATAACTTGTTAAAAGGTGAAAGATATCTGATAGTATCTGAATTGTACCTCTTTGGTTCCATTCGGGGACGAACCAACTCCTCTTCTTTCAATGCTTCTTCAGTGGAAAAAGATATCTTATATATGTGACTGTTCAAAAACAACTCTCTATTCTTCAGATCAGTCAAAAAAGATAAACTTGTTTCTTCCATACCCATACTGCCAATTAAATCAGTAAGCCATTTTTTTCTTTCAGTTTTTTCTACAAAGTTCATCATTTCTAGTATTTCATTTGTTTTCCGGGAAAGTTTACGCATAGTGGCTCCAAACTTTTTATTGTTTACCAAAGCAATCATCCAGATTCCAAATACTAAAGGTAAATCCCGTACTAATGTTAGCTGAAACTCATCGTGTTGCATACTCTCAATATTTTTTAGAATATTAGAGTTTAGTAGCTCTGTTAAATCACGCAAAGAAAGTTGTAGTTTAACAAAAGAAACAAGAGTGGAGTTCAAAAACTTGCCTTGGAGTTCCTCTCTATTTTCATAGAATTTTCGTTGTATTTTGTAAAGACCATCAGCTAGATTTGTGACTGCTGGTATATATCTTGTTTTTTGTGTATTGTATATTTTGGTCAGCTTGATAATATTAATTATAGAATCCCTTGAAATAAACGTAGACATGTTGTTTGTTGTAGTTATCAAGCTCTCGAATGTTGGTAGATCTTTCATCTCGTTGACCATTTGTGTTGTTAAATTTTCCAACTGGGTATAAATCTCGTTTGCTTTCTCTATATTCTTTCCCTCTGAACTTTCCCATTCCCGTTTAAGGTAAAGTGTTTTGTAACTCTTGAAATCTACTGAAATCGAATCTCTTTGGTCTGCTACTTCATTATCTAGTTGTTTCAGTTTGGTAAAAAGTTCCTCAGTTTTATGTTTTTTTGCTCTGAAGTTTAAGGCTGCCTCTCTTACCAATTCTAAATCTACCAATTCAGATAGCACTAGCTCCCTTTTATTGTCATTATCCCGAAATTCAACCCTAGTTTTTTTGAGCAACTCATAACTATGCTCCCACTTATCAACAATAGAGTTGTCAATTAGGTTTTCAAACACATTCTGCAAAGTACTTTTATCCTTTTGTAAGCTTTGATGCATATTGAAAATATATTGCATCAAAGCATTCAATGAATTAAGCATATGTTCAATTGTAAGATAGTCGTTGTGATAAATGTCTTTAAATAAAGCACTTTTCATGTCAGATACCAACGCAGAAGCCCACCCGGAATTCCTTTTGATTAAACTCAACAATAATCTTAATCCATCAAAGTCTAAATCTGATGAGTTAATTATTGAGTCTGGTGTCAGTGATGACATATTATTCATGAATACGTCAAAGTTGGTGTTATGAAAGGAGACAATGGGAGATTCTCTTGGCTTTATCAAATTTAAGAGGTCTTCTTGTTGTATTGAATTACGTAGATCATTGATTACTTTATCCTTTTTATCTGGGTTCAATAATGATGGTGTGAAAAACTTTTTATCGAACACGTAGATTGTAGAAACCTGATCATGAGCTATCATCGAAAACTTCAACTTGATTCCAAAGGGTGTCAAAAGAAATAACCTGTCCATATCAATTTTGAAGTTTTGGGCAAGAAGGAGTTTTAGTGATTCCATTGTTAGTAATAAGTCTTTAGATATTGTAATTTTTGTACCCGTAAAAGCACTGATAACTGTTAGTTGATTCGTTTGACTGACTTGACTCGGATCTGTTGTTGACTCGTTAAATTTCATAGCCGATGTCATGGATACTGGTATAATACCATTCCTAGTTGAGTATATTGAATTATTCATATTGAGCGGTGTGATTGAGATAGGGTTAGAATTGTCCACACTTGGTATTCATAATCTATGACACAATATATCTCATTATACACAAAGGGATGTGATAAAGCTGTTTTTGGTACTGAGCCACCTAATTTTAAGAAGATCAAAAATTATTATGGACGAGGCTGCCAACGTAGTTAAGTCTTGATGTTTCAATGATGGAAATCACCACACGTCTAGTATGGTTTCCCTTGACAACATTCAAATAAGAAGTGTATCTTTGGACACGTCAAAACGAAGTAGAGAAGAGATTGATGCAGAAATTACAGCTGTCGAAGAAATAACGGGTAAATACTTAAGCGAACCATACTCTATTTACGTCTACAGATTCTTTATAAATAACTGGCCAGAATTATGTCTGCTTGCTCTTCACGATGAGAAAATTATTGGAAACATTATTTGCAAAGTTGAACCACATAGAGGAGTACGAGTGAGAGGATATATAGGTATGCTTTCAGTGGAAAATGAGTATAGAGGACTTGGCATTGCTAAGAAACTGATTGAAAAGGCAATCATATTGATGATAGAAAAATATCAATGTGATGAGATCACACTAGAGACTGAAGTTATTAACGAGAAAGCTATTCGTCTGTATGAAAACTTTGGTTTCGTAAGAGTCAAAAGATTATACAGATATTACATGAACAGACATGATGCGTTTAGGTTGGTTTTACCTGTAACAGTTAAATCGTGCGTATGTTCATCTGAACTACAACCTCTTGATAATCCCATTGAAGCAACCTATTAGCGGGTTCTCATGCATTAATATCTATGTTACAAAGTGTGAGTCACCTTAGATTGTGAATTAAAAGCTGTAATTTTGAAAGAATTTATAAATGTACAAAAGAGCACTCAATGCCAAAGTTTCTATTCTTCGTCTTCAAACTTTGGAGCCAAATAATATCTTAAGTACCCACTAGGTAATTTAAATTCAAAAAGAGCAGGCGCTTTATCTGTTAACTTGATGGTTATAGATGGAGAAAGTGATGCTGCCTTGACAATATCATTTAGGTATTTGGCACCAAAGGTAAGATTGACAGGCTGGTTCATATCAATCTTGATTGATTCATCGTTGTTTTCAACATCAGTGTATGGCTTAAAGACAACAGATCCGGAACCAATTTGACCTTCGGCTTTGAACTTGACCGATTCCTTATCAACTATTATTTGTAAAGATTCACTCATAGTTTTGAAATCTCTAGCAATCTTAGCAAAATCTGCGGAAGGCATGGTAACAGAACAATCGTTATCCATATCATCAATAGTCAAAACGTCAGAGTCAATATCCATTAACTTAAGTGAAAATTCAGAAATTCTATCTTTCTTTTTATCTTCAAACACAACAAGTAAAGAGTCTGGATTATCCTCTGCAATCAAAGTCAAGAAGTCGTCGTTGTTACCTTGTTTTAAAATCTTGCTCAATGATTCTAAATCTAAACCTAAAACAAGATCTCTGTCACATCTAAACTCCTGGAAACATCCTGCATCCATCTTCAACGCAATCAAAAGAACTCTGGAGTCATCAATCGCTTGAACGGTAATACCGTCAGATTGAGAACAATTGAAATTACATAATTTCACTGAGTCTCTAATAGATTCGATAATCTATATTGATAAAATTGTTAGTAACTTTGTCCAAGAAATTGATTGAAATTGACTTACATACTTTCTTCAAAAGAGTTGCTGTCTCAAATTTACCTTCTAACATGGTTTATTGTTTATTTCAAGGTTGTAAAAAAAGTAAGGGGAGGAATACTAAAGGCGGAAGAAGATAAATGTTGAGAAAAAGACACGAAAGTGGGAATCGAGTTTCTGACACGAAAAATGAGAGAGCTGGCTTCACAAATTGATTTGACGCGTTTTCATTTCTGCTTTCTTCTTCGCACGTGACATCATTGTGGATATCTCATAGTGTACAACCCTACTATATGAATATGCAATGAGCAACTAGTTAGTTATATCCAATGAAGGTGCACGATAAAATCGCTGTTTATACATTACGTAAATTTTGATTTGGCTTTAATCGTTCTAAATTAGTTGAAATTTGAGACATAGTTTTTAAGAGTAGAGAAATTTACACTACAAGATTGTATCCTTCATCCAACATGAAGATTCATTTGATCTGAATAAGTTGTTAACAACAACTTCTGGGAGGTGCATGTTATTGTGAAGCTTTTCATGCAGAATCGAATGATAACGGACCTTTAATTTCTCAAAATTCTTACCTAAGCTGTAAATTTTAAGCGTTCTGTTTGTAATAACCATTACCCTTTTCTCGGTACATTAAACATAGAGTTTATTTGATTTTGAATATAAATGGATTTTGTTAAAAAAGCCATATGGGGACCAGATCCGAAAGAACAGTTTCGCAAATGTCAGCAGACTTTACGCAAGAATAAACGTCAAATGGATAGGCAAATTCAGGACCTAAATAGTCTTGAGAAGAAGTCGAAATCATTGATAAAGGCAGCTGCGAAGAAGAATGATATGAAATCAGCCAGAATGTATGCCAAGGAACTAAGAAATACTCAAAAGGTTAATGAACGAATGCACGTTTCTCGTGCCACTTTGGACTCTATAGAATTCAAATTGAATGAACAGCAGCAACTAATGAAACTTACCGGGTCACTACAAAAGTCGACAGAGATAATGAGAGATATGAATCAGTTGATACATTTACCAAATGTGAGTAGGACAGTACAAGAGCTTTCAAAAGAATTAACTAAAAGTGGTATTATCGATGAGATGGTCAATGACGTGATTGAAAGTGCAGAGTGGGAAGATGAAGATGAGGATGAAAACGAAGAAGTTGAACTATTATTATCTAGTATAATTGGTCCACAATCCCGAGAATTAGAAGAACCAGAAGAACAACTCCCTGCACATTTAGAGGTATCAGAAGAACCGGCCGCTGTTTCTGAGGACGAAGCAGATAGTCTCATATTGAATATGAGACAAAGATTGAACGCTTTACAAGAATAGACGTGCCAGGAATTGTGTAAGTTTGTATCATACTAAATAAGTACACATGACGAATAATTGTTATACATTTTAGTACATATTCATCAAATCAAAATCACACCAGAGACAAATGCGAAAACCAAACCAAACAATGAACCAAAATAACTTTTCTGAATATTACCAAAATTTTGACTACTTGTAATCGTAGATGAGTTTGTTCCATTGATTCTAGTATAAATAGACCCATTTTTAGTTTTAGCTTTTGAAGTTACATTTCTACCAATACTGGAAGTTTTGAAATATTGATATGATGAGTTGATCTCTGTAGTGTTATGATAGTGTAAGTTTGTTGTTGGTGTAGCTGAGATTGAAAATGGATATGATTCCCATGTGGTGGGAATAATCCAGCTTTCTGCGTCAATCGTTGTTCTGGTATTCAGTGTAGCAGTAGTTTCATGGCTTTCAATTTGAGAATTTGAGATAGATTCAAAAGTGTACAAATCAGTGTCAGCTGAGGAAATGTAATCAATTGAACCTAGAGCTTTTGAAATCAAATGAGATTTTGTATGGCCAGCATCATAAGTGGATTCTGTTGCCATGGCTATAGAATGTTCATCGACGGTAGTACTAAACACAAATGGTATATGCGTAGTTGAAGCTGTCTCAATATCCATTAAAGACTCAACATTTGTTTCAGAAGAATGGCGAACAACAGAGGTTTCTGGCTTTGCAACTTTCTTCTCCGGAAGGACAAAAGAGCTTGTACTTGAAAATGGACGGTCAGTCTCAGTAATAGTAACTTCATGAACAGATGTGACAGTGGTTGTTGTATAAGAAGTTATAATCTTGAATGATTCTGTTTTATAATCAGCTGCATCTTTAGTATCTTGATCATAATTATTCATATTGTCGTCAACATTTTCATCAACGTTATCGTCAAAGTTACCATCAACACTACCAACACCAACAAATAAAAAATGATCGGTATCAAATAGTTTGTTAGTTTTTTTGTCAGTATTACAGTCATCTTCATCATCAAACCATTTGAATAAACCTGCCTCTTGAACACTTGATTCTTTATGAACTATTGAGTCTTCATCCCCTACCGATTGCTTGTCCACTGATTGCTTATTCAAGCCGATCATCATAAACTTTTTAGATCCAAAAGGGAAATAATCATCTGCAGTCTCTTCTTCAGAATGCTTCTTCCACAGTTTTGGAAAACCAGCAGCCGTGATATTATCCTCTTTGATTTCAACAATATTAGAAAGATCTGAAGACTGGACAGTAGATAAATCGCTATTAATGAATTTATATCCCAATCCTAAAGCAGGTGTACTACTCTCATCGTCTTCGGTAAAAGGAACAACATAAAGATCTCCACTAGGCGACTCCCATTCAGTAAACTTTACTGTATCAGAACCGAATTCACGATTTGACAAAATAGAACGAAAGATTCCATGTACGGCGGAATGGTTTGAATCTTCTTCAACTAAATCATCAGTTTCCCCATCGAGAGCAAGTACAGCAAGGAATAATTTGAAAAAGACAATACTGTTTGTTAATTTCATTGTAATGATTGTTTTATGTGGTGTATAATATTATTTAAAGTGTGTAGCAAAGTTACAATTGATGAAACAAGCAAGTCTTTTAACAAACTAGCCAGTGATTCAAAGAAGATCTCACAAGAAAGGGAAACATAAAAACTTACGAGCTATTTCTTCTGCTCCCCTACATCATACTTTGTGCACTCAATCGTATTTCTTGGCATTTGCCCCTTTTGAAGGCTCAACACTTTTCTCATCACAAACTGAGTTTCTGTTTCAGTATCTTAGCTGCTTCATAATAGGGTTTGCTCAACGGTGAATCAACATCAATTGCAACAGGAAAACCTTCATCGCTACGTCTGCAAATGTCTTTGTTCAATGGAACAGATGCTAGGTGCTGAAGACCCAATTTTTCTGCTTCTTTTAAGGCCCCACCTTCCCCAAAAAGATGTTCTTCATGATGACAATTAGGACATATAAATACAGACATATTCTCCACCAAACCCAATAGGGGGACTTTGACTTTTTTAAACATCTCGATACCTTTTTTAACATCTAATAACGCAAGGTCCTGACTTGTAGAAACTATAACAGCGCCGTCTATTTTAAGCAATTGACTCAACGATAGCTGAACATCACCAGTTCCTGGCGGTAGATCAATAACCAGAACATCAACATTTTCCCATTGTACATCAAAAAGTAGCTGTTGTATTGCCTTTTGTAAAATCAATCCTCTCCATACAATTGGACTGCTTTCATTCGGAATCAAAAATCCCATTGACATTGTTTGTACACCGTAGTTTCTTAAAGGAATTAGTTTGCCTTCATTACTTAAACGTGGTTCACCTTTCAAATTCATTAGTTTCGGTACGCTAGGTCCAAATATATCAGCATCCAAAAGTCCTACATTCAAATTTGAGTTTCTCAACGCAATAGCTAAATTTGCAGACACCGTTGATTTACCAACACCTCCCTTACCCGAAGAAACAAGCATAATCTTCTTAACATTTGATAAAGTATGCTTCACGGGAAGTTTTGTGTTTTGTGTTTTGAAGTTTGGAAGTCCCTATTCTTTTATGTTAGTAAATGAAAAGGAAAACATTAGATTTGATGGAGTTGTAACTTACTAAAGGATTGCTATGATTCAATATCACCCTAGAGGAAGATAATGCCCGATATGAAAAGCTCATTGAACATAAATCAGTATTTGCTTTATGAATCTAGGAAAAGTCAATTATTCTCAAAAATAGTAGACCAATCATTTTGATCGCTGTGCGGATGCATAGATTTTAAATTGCCTTACGTTAGGTAACATCTACGTTATTTTTACTGAAAGACGTCAAATGCTATATCGAGTAAATAGGTTATCTATCCGATCCTATGGATTACGAATCAAACGATTGAGTTCAACTACCCGAAGTATTCCCGAAATTCTTCAGGAAGTTCCACGATATTTTGATGATAGGCGTGATATTTCAAACAAAATAACAGCATTGCAGACGATAGCACCCTCAACAACAGAGTATAAACATTTCTCACCACAGACAATCACAATCGGAATAGTTCAATCTACTGAAATAAAACCAGGATTGCTTTTAAATTCGTTGATTACTGATCCTCTTTCTAGTGACAATAAATCTGTCGAGCTCCTCAATCAGCAACGTTCCATTGATCCAAAATCCAACATCAAGGTTATTTGTGGAAACGTCGATAAGCATTTAGGCGGTGGTCGCTATTCTTCAAAATCTCCTGTTTTGAACAGTGAACTACGACTGATACAAGATGCTCAATTAAATGATGGTACAAGCAAATTATTGAAGAGAGAGATTTTCAACAACTTATCGTTTGTTGAAATCAACGATGCAACTTTCACTAGAAACGAAAAAGCTGATGGTGCCGAATTACTAAATATGAACACAATTCGTAAAGACGATGAAATAAAAGAATCAGAGTTGCATACTATGATATACGTTAAATCAGCTACAAATGGAGTTGCCAAGTTGAACGATCTTCCGTACTTCGAAGTAATCAATGACTCTTCTACATTTGCTGATGTTGGAACATCTTTACAGGAAACGCTGAAGGAAAACACTTTCAGAATTGATTTAGCAAAACTTGAAGAAGGCAACAAACTAATTGCTGAAAGTATACAGAATGTGACTAAATATTTGAAGTTGTACCAAGAATCTAACATCAATGAACTTCTTTACACAATAAACAGAGAAACATCCGGCTATAAACCACTTATTCTATTATTGCGCAGCTTGATTAGAGACTTAGAAGATGATCAACTTGTATTGGAGAATGATACGCAGACAAAATTAACACATGAGATCCAGGACTGGTCGCAAAAGGCACATTTTGAACTCCAGAGTAAAGTGACCCCCTTTTTAGAGAATGTTTTAGTGAAAGAGTTATCTAAGTTTAGCCAAATAGTTTATAACTCTGGGGATTTAACACTAGTAGTTTCAAATTTACTCAATGGTAGCAGAGTGAAAGTAAATAGGGGCGTTTTCATGGAACCGATTGAGTGCTATGGTTCATTAGAAGACTCAATTTCACAGTCTTATTATTTAGAAGGTAAGATCGATATTGCAGTTCCAACAGAGACAGCTAAGGAGAGCCAGTCTGACAAATTTATTGAGGAGTTGAAGAGTGAAGTATCAAATGAGAAAATTCCAGAACTGCAGTCAAAACTCAACAGTTTATTAATCAGGGAAGTTATTGGAGCTCCATTTACTGTTTTTGCTATATCGAACATTGGATATATTTACGATTTGA
Source organism: Pichia inconspicua (assembly GCA_004931855.1). Classification (NCBI taxonomy): domain Eukaryota; kingdom Fungi; phylum Ascomycota; class Pichiomycetes; order Pichiales; family Pichiaceae; genus Pichia; species Pichia inconspicua. The sequence continues at coordinate 38,263 of SELW01000623.1, forward strand.
TTTCATTGAATACAACATTTGCCTTGACTGCGTTAACGGTTGCTCTTGCTGCAAACACTTCACAGAAAAAGTTCATTCAGCTCATAAATGAATTCAAGGATTGGTATGTTGAGAAATTGCGTCTTTATATTGAAAAGACGACTGATTCATTGAGTTCTCAGTTGAGACTTAACGTAGAAGAATTTTCTCTTATCAATGCAAAAAAGAATGATTTGATAAACGAGCTTAGAGAATCATTGAAGAAAGTGGAGGAAGCTGACGAGTTTTTGAAAAAACCATAAAGTAAAGCATATAGATTTATATAAATCATTATAATATATCTAGATAAAGATCTAAAATGAAATATTGGCGTTATATGTCAGTTTCAAGAGTAAGCTGCAGGGCATGGTGTTGTATTTTGATTCCCATTAGCGATTGAAATTGGCGGCGCAGCGCTGAGACTAGGCCACTTCAGCTTGGATAAAGCTTTAACCATACTACAAGAACATCATTGACACATTGAGGATGTTTCTGTTCAAGTCAAAGAGTTTTGATCCTACTCGTTTTGAAAGTGAATTACAATATGTCAGTTCCCGAATTTCGAAAAACGAGAAACGTTTACGAAACTACACTGCACAGAGGCGACACTACCAACGTGTGATTCCATTATATTTCACGACAGTGTATATTGCATACTTCAGTTATGTGTACAAGTTTGGAGATCTGTATGATAAGGAGACTCTTTTACGATTAGTTGTGATACCACTTATTATTGGAGTAATTTACTACATTGTGTTAACTATCTTCGGTTACCTTATTGATAAGGCGGAGTCGTCATTGGAATATTGGAAGAATGAACATCGAGAGAAATTGGATACGTTGAAGGAAAGAACAAATTTCGACAAGACCAAGGAACTGTTGGCAAGGTTTTCAGATGGTGAAGATTTGAAAGAGATGGAAAAGGAAGCTGAAGAGATCAGTAAGAAGAGACAGGAATATATTGAATTGATCCAAAGTGGTGAAAAGGGTAAGATATTTGATGATCTGAAGAAGAATGCTAACAATTCAATTTATGATCATTTTATTACAAAGTTACTCGGTGATAATGAAAGGGGACCTGATAACAGGTATGCTTTAATTTGTCCACACTGTTTCACACATAATGGTTTAGCTCCACCTGGGAAGCTAGCTAGTGATGTTCAATATAAATGTCCAAAATGTGGCACATTGAACGGTAGCGTCGAAGTAAAAGTACAAGAGTAAAATTTAAACTATATAGTACAAAACTTAATTGACCTAAGATAGTGACATGATAGCATTGACGATATCACCTTTGTGTTCCTTAAGTGCCTTTGCAGCTTTGTTTCTTGAACAATTGGTTTGTTCCATAATGACAGTAATATCACTTTCTTCTAAACCAGTAACATCGACTTCTTCATCATCGTCTTCTGCATCTGCAGACTTATCTTCAAGTGAAGCCTTCTTTAAGTCTTCTTGAATGGATGATGCCAAGTTGTTTTCATCTAAATTGTTAACAGCATTGTTGACTTCAGCTGCTGCTTCTTGTGCAGCCATAGCTTCTTCGTATCTTTTAGTAAGATCTTCAACCTTAGCTTCACCAAAAATGATGTAAGAACCACCTTGAGTCTTGTAAACTTCTGGCTTTTCAATAGCTAAAATAGTGTTGTTCTTCTTTCTGAAAGTAACTCTGGAGATATCCTTCAATGGTTTTAAACCTAATTTGAGTAAAGCATCCTTTGCCTTCTTTTCTGCCTTTGGAATAACAGTGACTTCTGCACCTTGTGGGATTTCTTCGATGGACATAGTAATGGTTTGTGTTGTTGACAAAAGGAGGGATCCAAATGTGAAGAATTGTTCAGAGGCCAAAAGTGAAAAGTTGGAATTCTCGACGACGCAAATTGTCGAGCAGCGAGAGTCTGTGTGTCCAAATCGGGAAGGAGAAGGGTTACGCAGCGCGGGATATGATTTTACCGAGTATCTGGAGAGAAACACTGGGTGAATATAGAGATATATTACATCATTGGTACAATGATTGTCTGAACTACCTGGTCGTTTCTTCTAAATTGGTTTGTAGTGAAGTTGTGTAACATGGAAGTTGGAAATTACGGCTCAGTTTGCGGAAGCATGTTGACCTTTTTCGCGGACATTAAAAGAAGCCATAAGTTGTTTGTTGTACGGCTATTAGAGGATTAGAGTAGCATTGTGAGACACTGAAATGAAAACAATCGAAGAGGATGTTCGTTCTGGACTGGGGAAACTGTATAAAGTAATTTCCAGCTGGTGGAAATCCGAAGAAACCGTTGAAGTTCGTGTGAGAGAAGTTTTCTATAATCAGAAACTTCCAGACCAATTAGTGGATGAGAAAACAGGTTATAATAAAGTGAAATATGCTGGTAACAAGATTCGTACGACAAAGTACACACCATTGACGTTCTTACCACTAAATATTTTCTTTCAGTTTACGAATATTGCCAACTCTTATTTCTTGTTTATTATAATCCTTGGATGTTTCAATATTTTCGGAGTGCAAAATCCTGCAATGCAGGCTGTCCCATTAGTTATCATTGTTGTTTTGACTGCGTTTAAAGATGGTTTTGAAGATTACCGACGTGCAATATCTGATTATGAGACAAATACGGGGAGAGTGCACAAACTTTTAGGTGTAGATAATTTCAATGCTACATTAGATAATGTTAGTCTTTGGAGAAGATTCAAAAAGAAAGTTTCAACATGGTGTGGTAGACGTGGTCGTGGAGAGAGTGATATGGACATTGATGTTGAGTCGTTGATCACACAAGATTCTAAAGGTGGAGTAGTTAAATTTGTGAGTACGCCATGGAAGAATGTTGTTGTTGGAGATATTTTACGAGTGAGAAGGAACGAAGAAATTCCAGCTGATTGTATTATATTGAAGACCAATCATGAGAAGGGGTTGTGTTATGTTGAAACTAAGAATCTTGATGGTGAAACCAATCTAAAGAGTAAAAGAGCTGTATCTTTAACTGCACGAACGATCAAACGTCTTGCTGATTTGAAGCATATGAGCTTCAGCTTAAAAACAGAGTTACCCAATAAGGATTTATACAATTTCCATGGTGTGTTTTATGGTGAGGATGGTAATTATGAGACATTAAATATTGACAATTTGTTATTACGTGGATGTGTTTTACGTAATAGTGATTTTGCGATTGGAATTGTTATTGCAACAGGTGTGGAGACAAAGATTATGCTTAACTCAGGAGTCACACCAACTAAAAAATCCAAGATTTCGAGAGATTTGAATTACTATGTTTTAGTTAATTTTATTCTTTTATTTGTGTTATGTTTTGTTGCAGGATTAATCAATGGATTATATTATCGTAAAGATAGTGCAATTTCTCGATTATACTTTGAATATAATGAAGGGGAACGTTCAGCTGCTGCTAATGGTGTGCTTTCATTTTTTGTGAATCTTATCATGTATCAAACACTTGTTCCAATTTCACTTTATGTTACAGTTGAAATTATTAAATCTTTTCAAGCTATGTTTATTTATGAGGATATTGATATGTATTATGAAAAGCGTGATTTAAGGTGTACACCAAAATCATGGAGTATAGCTGATGATCTTGGACAAGTTGAATATGTTTTCAGTGATAAAACGGGTACATTAACTGAGAATGTTATGGAATTTCGAAAATGTGTTGTTGGTGGTGAGAGTTATGGAGAAAGTAGTGATGTGAATGGAGATGAGATGTATAATATTCTTGAGAAGAGGAATCCATATTTCCGACGTGAGAAATGTACATTCACATCTTTGGAATTTGTACGATCAATGGATGATGAAATTATACATGAATTTTTATTTGCAATTGCAGTTTGTCATACAGTTGTGATTGAAAAAAATGATGAAGATGGGATAATTTATAGTGGAGAATCACCTGATGAAGTTGCGCTTGTATCATTTGCAAAGGATATGGGAGTTGTTTATTTAGGTGAAGATGAGGATGAAGGTTGGAGATTGATTTGGGATAATGGTAATGAGGTACGATATCGATTATTATGTGTGATTCCATTTACATCAGCACGTGGACGAATGAGTGTTGTAATTGAAGATGAATTTGGAAATAAAAGGATGTTTATGAAAGGTGCTGATAGTGCGGTTATTGAGAGGAGTATATCAGGACTATGGGATGAAAGTGTTGGTAAGGAGTTACATACATTTGCACAGGAAGGATTGAGAACACTTGTTATTGGTAAGAAAGAGATTGATAAGGAAAATTTTGAGAGGTTTTATGAAGTTTTTGAAAGGTATAGTAAGAAAGTTGATATTAGTGAAGTTGAAAGGAAGAAAATGATGGAAGAAGCAGCAAGTAAATTTGAAGTTGGAGTTACAATTATTGGAGCAACAGCAATTGAGGATAAATTACAAGAGGAAGTACCTGAAACTATTGAAAAGTTGAGATTAGGTGGTATAAAAGTTTGGGTATTAACTGGTGATAAGATTGAGACAGCTATTAGTATTGGATATTCATGTGCTATGCTTAATGAAGAAATGGAAATTTTAGTTATTGAAGGCAGTGAAAAGATTGAAGAAGTTATTGATGAATATTTATTAAAAATTTGTGGAATTAGTGAAATCAATGATAAGATTATAAAGGAATCATTAAGGGATCATTCAATACCTGATGGTAAATATGCATTAGTTGTTGATGGTGTTTTATTAGGTAAATTATTTGATGAATGTGAAGAAGAAGTTCGAATTAAATTTTTAATGATTGCAAAGAAATGTTGTTCAGTTTTATGTTGTAGGGTTTCACCATCACAAAAGGCAGAAGTTGTTAAATTAGTTAGGAATAAATTAGAAGTCATTACAATTGCAGTTGGAGATGGAGCTAATGATGTTTCAATGATTCAAAATGCCAATATTGGTATTGGTATAGCTGGAGAGGAAGGTAGACAAGCAGTTATGTCATCAGATTATGCAATTGGACAATTTAAATATTTACAAAAATTGATATTAGTTCATGGTAAATGGTCATATTTAAGATTATCAAAGATGGTACCATGCTTTTTTTACAAGAATTTGATCTATGTTATGCCATTATTTTGGTATGGAATATTTACAAATTTTGATGGAACATATTTATATGAATATACATTTTTGATGTTATTTAATATTTTTTTCACATCAATGCCAGTTGTTACATTAGGTGTATTAGATCAAGATGTTTCAAGTGAAGAAAGTATTTTAAGACCTGAATTATATAAGGTAGGTATTGGTAATCATACGATGAGAGATATTTTAACATTTGGATGGTTTATGATACTTGGAATTTTTCAAAGTTGTATTGCATTTTTTTTCCCATTTTGTTTATTTGTTAAAGGTAATTTTTCAACATTTAATGGATTATCAATTGATACAATTTTTTCAGTTGGAGTTTTCAGTATTCATATTGCAATAATTGCATGTAATTTATGTGTTTTGATTGAACAAAATAGATGGGATTTAATTACAATTGGATTTAATTTATTATCAAATTTATTATTATTTATTTGGACAATTGGTTGGTCATATCATGTTGCAGTTTTTTATGGATTAGGTTTAAGATGTTATGAAAGCGCGTCATTTTGGGCATGTATTTTCGTTGGTGTTTTAATTGCAAGTTTACCAGTTATTGCGCGATTAATCATTATACAAAGGACTAATAAGGCCTAAGGAATTGATGATAAAATTGATCAAACTGATAAATGATTCATTGTTTAATTATAAATATAGCAAATGGATTTGTATATTAATTTTAATTGGAGAATATTTTATTTTAAATTTTATTATTAAAAATGTACCATATACAGAAATTGATTATAGTACTTATATGCAACAAATTTTACAAATTGAACAAGGTGAAAGAGATTATAGTAAAATCGGTGGTGATACAGGACCAATTGTTTACCCTGGAGGATATGTCTTAATTTATAAAATAATGAAAAGAATTACAAATGGTATGGAACGTTTAAATGATGGTCAACATATATTCAAATGGGTTTATCTATTAAGTTTATTATTTTCATTTTTATTGGTGCACGGTAGTAGTAATGGTAAATTACCACCATACGTTTACGTGTTATCAGCTTTGAGTAAAAGATTACATTCAATTTACGTGTTGAGATTATTCAACGATGGGTTTACCACAATGTTTATGCTTGCTGGTATTGTGTGTCTACAAGAATGGACCAAACGTTCAGGAAAATCTACTTCTACCATTGCTATGGCTATGCCATTACTTCTGCTAGCTACAGCGCTTCTCACGTTTGCAGTAACAGTGAAAATGAGCGCGCTCCTTGTCGCGCCTGCCGCTTTCGCCCTTGTAATAGCTCAAACGGGGGCTCACGTGAGCCCCTTATTAGCTGCTGCTGCGACAGCGGTGGGTGTTGTGGCGACGACGTCGTGGCCGTTTGTGGGGGCTGGTTTGGGTTTGACGTGGGCTCAGCGGTGGGCGTTCCTCAATGGGGCGTTCGACGTGGGACGCGTGTTTGCGCAGAAGTGGTCCGTCAACTGGGCGTTCCTGGGCAGCGAGGTTTTCCTCTCGAGGGGGTTCCACGTGACGCTGCTGGCGCTGTGGACGGGGCTCGTGGCTGCTGTGCTCGGCAGGGGGCTCGGCCGGGGGCTCTGCAGGGGGCTGGGCAAAGCCACGGCCACTTCCTCCCCAGTAGCTGTGGGCCCACGCGTTGCTGGGTGGACGTGCAGCGTGGGGCTGCTCGCCGGGGTGCTCTGCGCGAGAAGCCTCCACTACCAGTTTCTTGCATGGTACGGCTTCCTGCTGCCCTGGCTCTTGTGGGAGTGTTTCTCTGGTTTCGGTGGTAAGTGGTTCACTCTTTTCAGTGTAACAACCACTTGGTTTATCCACGAGTGGTGTTGGAACGTCTACCCTGCAACTCCACTCTCTTCAGCAGTTCTTGTATCTCTGTTGGCCCTGATGGTTGCTAGACTCATATACATTGGCCCAGCTTCCCCCTACATTTATGCTACCACAGCTGTATCTCAAGGCAAAAGAAAATCTGTATAGCGAATTTGTACACTCGATAGATTCTTACGTAATCAACCAGCTAGCTCAGCTGCCGCGCTGCTAAGTTCGATCGATCTAGTCTAGTCCCTTTCTTTTCCAGAATCAATTCAATTTCGCGGCATTCTCCCCAGTATAGCAAATTTACTTCATTAATCAACAATCTAACCATTATACAACACTCTTTTGACATCATTCATATACGCTTCTCTCAATTCCTACTACACATGGACAATATCACACCAGATAATATACCTGTTGTGAAAGATGCAGCTGCATCAAATTCAAAAGAATTACTTAATGCTTATATTTATGATTTTTTATTAAAATCCGGCTTTAACGACTCCGCTCTAGCTTTCTTTAAAGAGGCAAATATACCCATGTTAAAGAATAATATTAAATTTAATGATAAAGCTTTAATTTTAGCAAATAATTTATTACCAAAGACTAATTTAACAATGGAAACTCAACATGGTTTCATTTATGAATGGTGGCAAGTTTTTTGGGATATTTTCAATGCTAGAACTGAACGTGATAGCACAATTAATGCTGCTCAATATTATCATACTGTTTCTTCAAAGCATTATGATAATTATTATAATGATAGACCTCCTTATAATACAAATCAAGTTATGTTACCTCCAAATAGGTATCAACGTGTCATACCAAATCAGAAAACTTTAGATTCTCCAAATATGTCAAGAATTCATCCTCAAATGGTTTATGATAGAAGAAGTGGTCCACCTCCAAGAAATGGTGTTGTACATTATGGTTCTCCTGTTGCTAGAGGTTCTTTAAATGGTATTCCTCCTCAAGGTCCAATACAAGGTCCTCAAGGTCCAATACAGGGTCCTCAAGGCCCATTACAAGGTCCAATACAGGGTCCATTACAAGGTCCAATGCAAGGTCCACAAGGTCCACAAGGTCCACAAGGTCCACAAGGTCCACAAGGTCCACAAGGTCCACAAGGTCCCATACAAGGACCACATGTACCAATACTAGGGCCCCAAGGGTCCCAAGGACCTCAACCACATCAACCACATCAACAGCATCAACAACATCAACAACATCAACAGCATCAATCGCATCAACAGCATCAATCGCATCATCCACCTACATCAACCACAAGGACCACCAATACCACTATCACAAGTACCACCAGGTTCTTTACATGGTCCACCACCAGCACCACAACAAGGACCTTTACAACAACAACAACAACCACCACCTCCACAACAAGGGCATGCACAACAACAACAACAACCTTCTCGTTATCCTTCAAAACGCCCACATGATAGTCCCTACCATCCTTATCCTGATGGTGTTAAGGAGTACGGTGAAGGTCTACGCATATTAGAATCTGATAATAGAAAGAAATTAGCTGAAGGTAGGGATCAACGTGATCAACGTGATCAACAACCTGCACCTCAATTTGCTGAATTCTCTAATATGTTAGGTCAATTGAGTAAATCTTCACCTTCACCAAATAAAAGAACAGCAAGTACAGGTATACCAACTCCCTTGACAAATCCACCCGCTCCTATACCTATATCAATTCCAGCTCCACCTGCAAAGAAAAAGCAACGTAGGAAACAACAAACTTCAAATTCTGTACCTGCAACTCCTAATACTCCAACTGGTACTCCAACCGCTGGTGTAACTGTTGTTAAAAGATCAAGAAGGAAACGTTCTGCTTCAGTTACAACTCCTTTAATACGTGAAGAATTAAATCAATTAGAAAGTGTTGCTGAAGGTACTGAAACTGCAAGTACAACAACAAGTGGTGGTAACAATGATAACAGTAATGTTAACAACAACAATAATACTAATAATAGCAACAAAAACAACAACCATAACAACAGCAACAGCAACAGCAACAGCAACAGCAACAGCAACAGCAACAGCAACAGCAACAGCAACAACAACAGCAACAACAACAACAACAACAACAACAACAACAACAACAACAACAACAACAACAACAATAACAATAATAGTAACAATAATACCAACAATACTGCTTTGAATACAGGTACAACAACTGGTTCTTATGATACTCAGTTCTTAGAAGATTTCAATGGTTCTGAACAATTTTTCGATTTTGGTTTGTATGGTGAAAATAGTGAAATGTTAGGTGAATTTTGGGATAGTAAGGAATAGTTATTAGAACTTTATATATACAATGGGTCAGGAACCCCTATAGAGATTAAACAATTTGCATTGAAAAATTCATTTACATAACATCTGCATGACAAATTGCGATTAAAATTACTTCAACTCTTACCCACTTTCCTCCACACACTCTCTAGCTTTTCTAATATCTGTAAATTAATAACAATTATAATATACACAATTCTTACTTCCTCTTTGGTTTTGGTTTAACTTCATCTTCTTTACAAACATGAATTCTAACAGTATTCGGATAATTCATTGAATTACCTTGATAACCTTTACTCCAATCATAACTTATAGCATATGCGAATAACATACCCGTCCTATTAAAATTAACAACAGGAATTGTACCACCAAGTGCAGGATATCCCTTTAACCTATGCCTTAAATCTTTATCCCAAAATGAAAATGTACCATCAGATCCTGCAGTTGCAAATGTACCGAATTGTGGATTGAAAACAACAGAATTAAGTGAATAAATATTCGATTCTTTACTACCTGGTTTATTTACACGTTGACATTTAAATGAAAATCCATTTTGCTTTTGTTGTATATCATCAACATATTGAATACCACAACGTCCTTCAATTGATCCAACTGCATATCCATCACCCTTTGGATAACACCCAATTGATCTAGTTTGAAACTTTAATGGTGACATTGTTGTTTTAAAAATTTTATCAGGTGAATCAAGGTTAATTATTAAAATATGTCTCTCAGCTGTACCAACAACAAGTAATTTTTGTGATGAATCCATTGCATAAACCCTTTCTGGCATATTTAATGTACAAATTGGTTGTTGTTGTCTCATATCCCAATAACGTAATGTTTTATCCCATGATCCAGAAACAATACATTGTGTATTTTGTGGTCCACAATTAACATATCTAACAACTCGAACTGCATCATCATGCATACCAATTGTTTGATTTTGTTGTGATGCAAGATCAAATAATTTAATTTGTTTATCAGCTCCACCACTAATAACTTTTGTACCATCACTTGAAAAACGCGTTGATAATATTGGTCCTTCATGTTCATATAATGCACGACCTTCAACAACTCCTGCATTAGTTACTTCATAAATCCTATTCTTTTTATCCCAATTAGATACAGCTAAAAATTCAGCTTGTGGTGAAAATGCAATATCACTAATACTATCTTCTCCAATATTCGGTACAACTAAATCATTTTGTAAATCTTGTAATGTTCCCGTAGCCGTTGATGTACCTGTACTTGAACCACCAAGTGTTGAAGTACCGCTACCAAAACCACCAAGTCTAGATCCAAATGACATACTTTGTTGATTCAATAGGTTTATGCTATCAAATAGTGAGGTTTTACTTGAGGAATCCGTATTGTAACCATCGTTAATGCTCGAGCCGCTTAGAAAAAATTCCGGGTAAGTTTTCTAAATTCAGTCGCTGTTTTCAGTTTAAAGAAAATTCGAATCTATACAGGATTTAAATTACATCAGTTCAATTTTAATAGTCTCAATGATAAAACAGTTTCATTGATTGTAGCTTCATCTTCACCAATAATCTCATTTGAAGTTTCTGAATAATGTTCAATTGGTGTTCTCGTAGATTTAAGTAAGAAATCTGCATGATCTGAAATAACTTTCTCAATATCACAATCATCCTTCTTAACTTCATATTGAACTTGTACTTCCTCAGTTTGTTCTAAACCAAATTTCTTTCTTAATCTTTGAATTCTGTTGATAAGCTCTCTTGCAATACCTTCAGTTTCCAATTCTGGATAAAGATTGATATCTAAAATAATTAAAACGTCACCTTCAGATCTAGTTTCTTGACCATTGGAAACAGTTGCATCTGATAATCCTCTTAAAACATTTAAATCTGCACTAGTCAAATCAATACCGGCAACAGTCACTTTACCATCTTTCAAAAATTGTTTGACTTCATCAGATGTAAGGTTTGGTAATGCAGCTTTAACAATCTTTGCATCTTTCTTTAACTTTTTACCTAACACTGGCCAATCAGCAACAGCTCTATATTCAACACCATATTTATCTTCATCAGAAGTAATGATAACTTCTCTAACATTCAGTTCTTCAATAATGTATTTTTTCAATGATTCAACATCATTAATGTAATCTTTGTCAGTATGTAAAATAACTAATTCTTTCAATGGAGTCTTCAATGAAATCATCTTCTTTTCCCTGATGTTTCTACCAAGGTCAATAATCTTTTGCATTCTGGCAACTGCAAGTTCAATCTTCTCATCAAATAATTCCTCGTTAACAACTGGATATGACAAGAAATGAACACATCTATGATCAACACCATATTTATTCAATGTTTCTTCAGTAAAGAATGGTCTTAATCTTTGATAAATAGCATCAGATAAAAATGGTGTAAATGGTGCCATTGCTCTAACTAAAATAAATAAGGTTTCAGTTAAAGTGTTTAATGCTTTCAAACAATCTGGAACACCATTTTCACCCTTCAATCTTCTTCTGTTTAATCTAATGTACCAGTTAGTCAATTGATCAATTAATCCAAGTAATCTTGGAACAACGGTATATAATCTATATTCACCCATTTCCTCATGGATAGTCTTGATCAATGATTGTAAAGATGCTAAAATCCATCTGTCCATAACATTGCCGGATTTACTTTCAGGATCGAATTTGAAATCAATACCTTCGGTTTTTTTCAAAAGAGCAACTTGTCCTTCCAAGAACTTATAGGAGTTCCACCATGGTAGTAACACTTTAGAAACAACTTCCTTCACACCTTCTTCTTTAAACTTCAAAGTTTCAGCTCTTAAAACGGGGGAGTTGATCAAATATAATCTCAATGCATCTGCACCGTATTTAGTAGTAATCAAGTTTGGATCTGGATAATTCTTTAATCTTTTAGACATTTTCTTACCATCACCAGCTAAGATAATACCAGAAACAATAACATTCTTATATGGAACGCGACCAAACAAATGAGTACCTAGAACAGAAAGAGTATAGAACCAACCTCTAGTTTGATCAAGACCTTCAGAGATGAAATTTGCTGGGAATGCATCCTTGAAAACTTCCTTGTTCTCAAATGGATAATGCTTGGAAGCGTATGGCATAGAACCAGATTCAAACCAACAATCGAAAACATCTTCAATTCTCTTCAACTGACCTTTACCCTGCTTAGATGGGATAGTGATGTGATCGATCTTGTGTCTGTGAATATCTGTAATAGTATCATCGCCAGATAATTCTCTCAATTCTTGAATAGAACCAACACAAACAACTTCTTCACCATCGTCAGAAACCCATAATGGAATTGGAGTACCCCAGTATCTGTTTCTAGAAACGTTCCAATCTCTTGCATTGGCGATCCAGTTGGAAAATCTCTTTTCCTTGATATTGTTTGGAACCCATCTGGTTTCCTCAACAGACTTGAGCATATCTGGAATGATTTCTTTAACTCTGACGAACCAAGCTGGAACTGTTCTGTATAATAAAGGAGTGTCTGATCTCCAACAGAATGGATAACTATGTCTGATTTGAGAAGCTAAAAGAACGTTACCTGAAGCAGTAAGCTTCTTGATAATCTCCTTATCTGCATCCTTAACGTACATACCCTTGAAATCAACAACATCATCAGTGAATTTACCATCGTCATCAACAGGGTTAGGTGGAGGAATCTTTTCAGAAATAACACCATAAGCGGTACATTCTTCAAAATCCTGTTCACCAAAAGCTGGTGCTTGATGGACAATACCAGTACCAGATTCATCAGAAACGTAAGATGCACCAATAACTCTGAAACCGGTTTCAGAAAATCTATCTTTGAAGTAATCAAACAATGGAACATATTTTGTACCAATTAATTCAGAACCTTTAACTTTACCAGTGATTTTGAACTTAGCATCTTTTGGCTTTTTGTACAAATTCTTGATTAATGATTCGAGCATAATATATGTGACTTGCTTTTCTTCATCGAAAATCTTGGCGTATTCAAAATCTGGGTTGACACACAATGCGATGTTGGAAGGTAATGTCCATGGTGTAGTAGTCCATGCAACTAAAAAGGTCTTTGGATCATCAGCAAGTTGGAAAGCAACAGTTACAGCTGGGTCATTCACATCCTTATAGTTTAGACCTGCTTCGAAATTGGATAATGCGGTAGTAACACCGGTAGAATAAGGCATAACTCTCAAACCTTGATAAACAGCATCCTTTTTGTAAAGCTCTTTGAAAGCCCACCATACAGATTCCATAAAAGTTGGGTATAAGGTCTTGTAATCGTTATCAAAGTCGATCCATCTACCAAGTCTAGTAATTGCGTATTTCCATTCATCTGCATATCTCATGACAATACTTCTACATTCTTCATTGTACTTGTCAATACCAAGATTCAGAACATCTTGCTTAGAAGAAATACCCAACTTCTTGTCAATTTCATGTTCAACAGGTAATCCATGAGTATCCCAACCAAATCTTCTTTCAACAGAGTAACCATTCATATTTGCATATCTTGGAATAATATCCTTGATGGTGGAAGCAAGGAAATGTCCATAATGAGGAGTACCTGTTGCAAATGGGGGACCATCGTAGAAAGTGAAAGGTGGTTTACCTTCATTGAGTTTAAGTGAGGTTTGAAATGCATCGATTTCCTTCCAATGTTCAAGCACTTTCTCTTCTTCTCTAGGAAAAGAAAAGTGTACCTGTTGTTGTTGTTCTTCAGTCATGACTAAGGAGTTGGGAGAAGGGAGAATGAAATAAAACAACTATGTTACTATAGTTCGTTCTGTTTGACTCACCAGCAAGAAGTTTGTCAAATTTTTGTCGCTGTGTGAAATTTTGCCGATGAAAATCAGCAAAGCCACGTGACTTGCGGGAAGAATTCTGCCTAGCTCCTCGGAAGGCTGATTATGAATTCAGATACCGGGAACCCCGTTTTAAGCTTTCTAGGGATGTATGTTCTCTTTGGGCAAATATACAATGCAGGAAGAATCTAAGACACCTAATAGATTACCACCAAAGTTACGACGTCGGTCAGTGAGCCAGCAGGTGGAAAGCATCAGTCGTGCAACCCCCATGCGGCCAAAAAGAAGTTATTCTGTCGGTGAGGGAACAAGGATAGAAGAAAATGATCCTTTCCTAGATGTAAATGAAAATCAAATTTCCGATATAGAGTCACTTTTAGAGGCAGAACAAGAAAGCGGTGTTGTATCAAATATAAAACCTGAGATGGAATGGTCGGAGAAACTGAACAATGCACTGTCGATTACGTTGATTGTTCTTGAACAAGTTATAACATCAATTACGTTTTTATTACCAGAATCCCTTATCAATGCTTTTACGAAACTAAGCAGATTTATTTTTTCACATTTTAAGACAAACGATAAAAAGTACGATGACTTTGTCAGTAAATCCACTGCATCGTTAATTGAGGATGATGTTTTAGGTAAAGTTGAAAGATTGAGGAAACAGCAAAACTTCACTCAAATTTGTGAACAACATGGTTTCAAAGAGGAGTCACATCTGGTACACACACCTGATGGATTTAAGTTGACTTTACATCGATTGAAACCTGAAAATAACGGATTCAAGTCCAATGGAAAAGCAGTTTATTTCCAGCACGGTTTGTTGATGACTAGTGATGTTTGGGTAGTAATGCTGGATAAAGATGATAATTTACCTTTTCGATTGTGTGAATTGGGGTATGATGTTTTCCTTGGTAATAATCGTGGGAACAAATATTCTAACAAACATGAGAAGTACAATAGTGATAGGACTGAATATTGGGATTTTTCAATTGATGAATTTGCAATGTATGATATACCATCGTCGATTGATTACATTTTGAAACTGAAACAGATACCTAGTTTGACGTATATTGGGTTCAGTCAGGGATGTTCACAAATATTATCCAGTATATCAATTAACAATGATTTAAATGAAAAGATTGAACGATTAATCTTGATTGCACCAGCTACAACACCCAAAGGCCTAAAAAACCGATTACTCAACTCCATTATAAACTTTGATCCAACTCTCATTTACATGTTGTTTGGTCGTAAAATACTTATGAAATCAGTTATGTTTTGGAGGAAAATTACGTATCCGCCAATGTTTGTGAAACTCATTGATTTGCCAAACGATCTTTTGTTCAACTGGAAGTCACGTAACATTAACATTATGCAAAAACTTGTGTCATATTATCATCTTTACTCAACCACGTCTGTTAAATGTGTTGTTCATTGGTTTCAAATTATTAAGTCTAAAAAGTTTCAAATGTATCAACAAAAAGATTACTTCCAACCATTTCAATATCCAACAAATATGACAATCAATGTACGTAAATTACTTATCATTTATGGGATGTCTGATTCCCTTGTTGATATTGATATTCTTGTTGGACAACTTCCTGATTTTAAACATATGTTATTTACTCAGGTTAAAGAAGGTGCAGTTGTTGGTCGAAAACATTTAGTTGACAATTTGGAAATT
Source organism: Pichia inconspicua (assembly GCA_004931855.1). NCBI lineage: Eukaryota > Fungi > Ascomycota > Pichiomycetes > Pichiales > Pichiaceae > Pichia > Pichia inconspicua. The sequence continues at coordinate 53,947 of SELW01000623.1, forward strand.
GATGTTGAAGATATGGAAATTGAAGATTCATCGTTAAGTGAATTACGTGTGTTTGGTATTGCTGACCATGAGCATTTAGATTTGCTTTGGGGTGAGAGGCAGAAAAGTAATGTTATTGATAATGTTATTGAATTTTTAGAATAGATACACGATAAATAGTTTTTAGAAAACAGAAAAAAAAATAAAATGTAAATTTTTAGTCTAGGAAAGATAAAACCATAATCAGTTGATAAGAATATTTAATCATCCTTTGGAGGGAGGCCAAAACCGTTATTGTTTCTGTACATGAGGACACCATTATCCCCTTCAACGAATTCACACCATCTAAGTGCTTTCCAAAGTGTAACAAACATATTTTCATCAGAATAAGCGTAATTATCACCAACGAATTCTTTAATTGCCTTTGTTGCCTTACGTGCATTGTAAAATGGAATACGAGAGACATAATGATGACAAACATGAGTTTCAATGATATCATGGAAAAAGAATTGACCAACAAAACCGAATTCTCTATCAATTGTTGAAGCTGCACCTCTAGCGAAAGTCCATTCATTTTCTTCATAATGAGGTAACGTAATATCCGTGTGTTGTAAGAAAGTAAGGAAAACAATCCAATGGTTGACTAATAAATATGGAACAATCCAGTGAACCATACAATTGAACCAACCGAAATGTTGAATCCATTGATAAACAACGTAACCGACAATACCAATACCAAGATCAGATAAAATAATGAATTTACCATCACCTTTATCGAAAATTGGCGCATTTGGGTTAAAATGAGATGCGATGAATGGAGAGTACCATTTGTTACCTAATTCAGGATGTGGTTGACCAGTTGCATCAATTAAAAGGTAAGTTTGGAAACCTACAACTTGTTGAATGAGTAAAGTTGATAAAGCTGAAAGTGGAGAATCTGCAGCTAATTCTGAGAATTTCATAATTCCACGTTGCTTTTTCCATTCTTCACCACGCTTTGGAACAAAAACCATATCTTTATCGATATGACCAGTATGTTGATGATGTTTTTTATGAGAGAATTTCCAAGAAAAGTATGGATTACCACAATAAGAATGTAAAACCCAGCCAACAAAATCATTAATATAAGGATATTCTGAAAAAGCTTGATGACCACATTCATGAGCTAAAATCCAAAGACCAACCATTGGGAATGATTCTAAAATAGTGTAAGCTGACCAAGCGAAAAAACGTAAAGTTTTAGAAGGTATTGTTGGGATATACGTTTGTGCAATGTAACCGAAAAGGATCATAAAAGCAATATCCCTAGCTACATAAGATAATGATTTCAAAAGTGATCTTTGAAAGCAATCCTTTGGGATACAGTTAATTATATCACGAATAGTGTAATCAGGCGCAGTGAAAGTTTCACCAGTTGCAGTTGTTGCCTTTAAATTTGCTGTAATTTTCTTCCTTGATTGTGTTGTGGAAGTTGCAGACATTGTTGTTTGAATGTGTGTAAGGAGATCAAAAAAAAGCACGAAAAGAAAGGTTTGCAAAAGGAGTAAAAAAGATCGTTGAATGAAAAAAAGTTGGAAAAGAAACGGGCATCATAGGATAGGGTGATTTTGATCTAGCGCTGAGGCAAATTGTAATCGTTTATTTGCAGGATAAAATTGTCAGTTTTCGGACTAGCGCGAACCAGCCTTGACTGTGGACAATTTTCACGTGACTAATAATGCATTAATTTTTCTAGTTACAAAAACAAAATACCAGTAAATCTAGGTTTCTATACAGGAGCTAAAGGGGAGAGAGATATTTATTTAGTCTTTG